>JAHBCN010010592.1:0-31116 GCA_019359885.1 Listronotus oregonensis | reverse complement strand
ACCAAAAATTCGTTAAATAAGAATATTATATGCTTGGGCCACAACCCGGGCAACGATTTCTCGCAAACGTTATTTAATGTGAACCGATCCGTTCTTAGGAAAATATTGCCCAATAATACCCTAATTTTGTACATAATACCCCATATTTCCCATATTACCCTGTTTTTTTGTAATACCTCATATTCCCTTTTAATAACCATATTTCCCAATAATACCCTGTATTGCCCAAAAATACCCGTATTTCAATAATCCCCCGTATTTTTCCGAATGCCTGGTTTTGGTGAATAATTCCTAGGGGGTTTTCCCCCCTCGACATTTATAGTATTTATTTTCCCGGGGCCTCTTAAATCCTCTGTTCATCCATGTTCTCTTTTTAAAATTTTAACCGGCTATCGTCACTCACTAAATCAGGTTTAATATTAATATAAGTATAATTAAAAACTCGTCTTTAGGTACACTAAATTGGCCACAACCCGATGTAAAACAAACGGAATAACCAAAGATTAAATTGGCGTTTGGGCCAAGAGGGGTCGCCACTTTGTTTATCGGACTTGACGTCACACGTGGCTTGACCAATCAGAGAGCGTTTTGTTGACCTTGTAATATTTAAAATTTAAATAATTAATTATTTAATAACCTTATTTTTAAAAATTTTTTTAAAGCACATATCAAATTTTAAGGGCATTTACTAATTTTTTAAATAGGTTTTCAATAAAAAAAAATATATGCAATTCCTCATTATTATACTATATAGACCTGATATAATCATAATAATATTTTTAATTTTAAACCCTTTTTTGGCATTTTTCCACTTTTAAATTTTTTTTTCTAACCAAAATCCCCAACTCTTGGGATCCAATTCCACCTGAAGTTGAAAATATGCAGTTTTTAAAAAAACGCCCTTGCTCTTTTCTTGAGTATGGGCCAATCATATTCAGTGAACAATTTATGCTGGAATTTAGTTTCAATTTTTTGTCTTTTATTTTTCTAGCACAGGAAACTTGTAAAAAAGATGCTCCCCAAAGGAATTAATTTTTCTAAAAGATTTTTAAATTCCGTCTCTTCTTAGAGGTTTGCTATATCCATTTTATTTTCCAAAAGGTTTGGGGACTTGGCTTTAAATATTTTTTTCAGAACTGTTAGTTCTCGGGAAGTCCCAGGATGCTCTTCACCTTTACTTCTATTGCTGTCAGACCCCCGTCTTTTTTTTTTTCGTTTAAAAATTTCAGTCATGTTGACTGATACTGATGCATTTTAAAAAGCGATATATTTTTTAACTCACTATTTCATAACACACTACTCACTACACCCACATACTTCTACATTACTTTGTGATTTCCCCCGAAAGCTACGAGCAAAATTAAAGAAAAGACAACCCCGCGGGGATTCCCGCGGTCGCACGCCATCGGCAAAAGCCGGTCTGATTGGGATCGGTAATTTCAGTTACGAAAAAACCGGGGGCGGGCCAGCAGCGCACACCTTATATTACAGGGGTTAATCCATATGTTATTTCATTATTTTTTTTTGTGATTATATTTCATTGCTATAAAAGTAAAACAAAATGACGTGTATTGTTTTGGTCTTTTAAAAGGTTAATGTTCATAATTAGGGGAGGGGGATATCCCCCCATCCCCCCCCGTGGCTATGCCACTGTATCAGAAACTAAGCCAATAATTGCTTTTTTTATTAAGACTTTTTTTTTCCGCTTCCTACTAGCACAAAATTTAGAACTGAACAGAATATTTGTAGTCTTAAAGCTCTTTGGGGATGGGTTTTTTTTTGATCGATTAAAATAATCTGTTTTTCACGGGAAAAAAAAAATTTATTTTTTTTAATGTCGTCGGAAAAACACCATGATTTGCAATGATCCTCACAAAGCTTTTGTATTTAGTCGAAAAGTGTTTCCTGGAAAAATAGTTAGAAAGCTTGAAAAATATACCGATTTTAGCAAAATGAAAAACTGAGAAAGGCGTTGAAGGATTTTTCGCCAATAAAAGGAATTTTTTTTTAAAAAAAACGAAATAAAAAAACCCTTTCGATTTTTTTTGATAACTCAAAACCATAAGAAATAGGAAAAACAAAAAGATGCTTGAAAAGAAGAAAATTTCTGATAAAAAGTCTCAATTTTTCCCCCGGGTTCTATCTTTATTATTTTTTTTTAATTTAACGCTTGGGCCCCGACGACATTTTTGGTTTCGCGCTCGGCGTCAAAACCAAGTATGTCCAAAAATAATTTTTTTAGAGTACTAAATATTATTTAAAATTTTTTAAAAAAATGGTGTATTCAGAATACTTTAAAGAATTTATTCCCGTTAAAAATTTTACTTAAAGTTAATTTTTCAACAAGTTAGGCAATTGTCTGAACTTTCGTATTCTTAGTACGGGTGTCCCAAATTCGACCCCCATCATTAGGATCTCAAAAAATTGAGGAGATACGAGATCGGTTATATGAGGCAAAGTTGCGCCATTTGATGCTGATTAAAATGCCACCTTAGAAGTTTATATAAAAATTTAAAACTTGAAGATTTTGGAAAAAAACCGAATATTCGAAATTTTTTAATTTTTTATGATTTTTTTTGATTAGATCGATAAGATTTAGACTTCCCATTGCCTTTTCCGTTTTTAAAAAGTGTTATTAGTTTTTTCAAAAATTTTTTTTGAGGATCAAACTTTTTTTTTTAATAAGTACTGATTTTATAACGGTTTTAAGAGCTTAAAACCCCAAAAAATGATGTATCGCATTATTTAAAAAAATTTATATTAATGGCAATTTCCTAAGAAACCATGTGTTAGAGGGATACAGATAATAGATTTTTGGTAGGAAAACATTTAAAATATTTTTCCGAATAAGTGTGATACATTATTGGTTTTGAAATCCTATAAATTTTAAAACGTGATAAAAATCCAGGACCGTATTTAAAAAAAAAATTGATGATGGCAGCTCATTGACGAAACAACGATTTTAAATCTAGTAACACTGTCTTGTAGAACAGAAAAAGTAGCAACGAGAATGTAAATTTTATTTTGCTGTATATTTTAAAAAATTTAAACTATTAACTTTGCCCCCCCTTTTAAACCCACATCGTATAGTTGGGGCATTTTTTTAAAGAAAAAATTGGGCCCTTTAAAAAAAAAAAAAAAAAAAGTAGCAAAACGGTTTAATTTTTTTGTCGGCTTTTTTATGGTCTATTATTACAGACAGTGCGGGAAGGGCACATTATAAAAAGCAAAGGAGGCCGCTAGTTCAAATTAAACCTATTGGCTACTGTTTTTTTTTTTTTTGTCCAGAAACCAAATTTTTTCTTATATTGATCCAACTATATATCTGAAGTTTCCGGCCCAAAATGGGGCTCAAATTTGGGCCCCCCAAATTAAAATTATTAATTTTTGGTGAAGCCCTTCTTAAAAAAACATTTTAATTTTTTGTTTATAATAATTTATAACTTTGACAATGTTACGCTGATTTTGCATTTTTGTCAAAGTTACAAAATTATAAACAAAGGATTAAAATTTTAAAACTTTATGGTGTTATCTTGTTAAGTATTTATATAAGAAGGGCTTCACGAAGCAAAAAATTTATACGACAAATATTTAAGCATTTTTTAATGTACAATGAGGACGAAAGTTCCAAACAATTTTGTTAACTGACAACTGTCTAACTTGTTAAAAAAACTATTTTAAGTTAATTTTCAAACGGGAATAAATTCTTTGAAGTGTTCGGAATACACCAAACTATCCTAAAAATATTTAGTGTGACATACTCGCTTTTGACTTCGAGCGATACTATTATTTATAAATTAAAATTATAAATGATAGAGATAGGAAATTCTCCTCTTTAAGGATCTTTTTTGCAATTTCCGCTATCTCTTATGGTTTTTGAGTTATCATCAAAAATCAAAATGGCTTTTTATTTCGTTTTTTGTATACTCAATAAATACTCAAAACGCCTTTCTCAGATTTGCATTTGCGTCGAATGAGCTTCGCTCATATATTTTATAGCCTTGTGACTATTTTTCGCAGAAAGCACATCTCGACTAGACTATTAAATAAACACTTAATTATATAAGTGGGGTTTGGGCAGAAGAAAGTTGGCCGTCAGTGACAGTTGACAGAAAAGCCATGGATGAGTTAGAACATATTTTTAAAATCTTTATGACAGCCTACAAAGGCTTATATAGAGCCTAGGTATCGTGGGTGTTGGGTACCCATTTTGTCCTCTAGTCCCATCAGCATTGTCCAAGTACCAAAACATACAGCTTGTATTTTGCGGCATTTATTGGACAACGCAGTAATGCCACCACGAACGTTATACTACATTTGAACTAACATTAAAGTGGGATAATGTCATTAGATGGGATCTAAAGTTTAACGTAGATTCCCAACCACCCCATCGATACACGATGTTCACTAGCGGTGACCCATAGACCCATCCCATTACTAAAAAGTGTGCTCTGCGGTGCTTAATCGCTGATCTTACGGGAAGTAGTGTTTTAACGCGATTAGGTCGTTGTGCCAGTAGTGTACAATATCTAGTTAGTGCGTTAGAGTAACAATAGCCTCGGCGTGTCAGCGCTCATTTGTTGAATAGTTATTTATGATATAAGTGTTAAAAGTACAGGGTGGGCATTTTATTAGGGTTCTATCCATTTTCTCAGAAACTGTAGACTTTTGAAAAATAAAGATGTGACAAAACTTTTCTTGATTAATTTATACTTTAATTAATTTTACTTTTACATCTACAGGGTATTCATTGTGTTGGCCGCCGGTGTTCATTCTTATTTTAAATGGGACACCCTATTTATTATTAGATATTTAGAAAGCGCTTGCAAAGACAAGTTCAACGATATGTAACAGTATGGGTCTGTGTCGCAATGTTTCGGATTTATTGAAGTTTTTCTTTAATTTTCGGCCTATTTTTAAATTAATACAAATACTGTAAATATTCCTTTTTAAAATTTTTTCACGTAAACAGAATTACAGAAGCCTATTTTATCTATATTACCTAGCAATTTTTTAAAATTTTTAAAACGTTAATGGTTGCCATGTTTTGTCTATCGTAAAATTTCTTGAGTTTTTTAAATGCAACCCTTGTATATAATACCAATATATATAAAGAATTAAAATACTTTTCAACGATGTATAACAACATGGTCGGCGAGGCACCGTTTCGAACTTATGAATAATTGTCTCAGGAAAGTTTTTTCAACCACACTACACCCTGTATACTATGAATTAATATAGGGATTTGGTTAACTCATCTTAAACCACATTTATTGTATTGATTCATAATATTAGGTATACAGGATGTAGGGTGGTTGGAAAAAGAAAAATATGACTCTTCCTGAAGACAATCATCCATAAGTTCGAAACGGTGACACGCAGACCCATGTTGTTATACATCGTTGAAAAGGTATTTTAATTATATTGATTTGCATTTAAAAAATTTAAGGAATTTTACGATGGACAAAATATGGCAACACTTATTTATTTTTAAAACATAAAAAAATTTGCCTGCAAACGTAGATAAAACAAGGTTTTGTATTTTTTTTTACGTAAATAAATTTTTTAAAAAGAAATGTTTACTGTCTTATTATTAATTTAAAGATAGGTTAAATTTAAGAAAACTAATTTTTAAATTTTTTGAGTTCGCCCCCACGGTGAAGTCAATCCATATTTGTGATAAATAAAAGACCTTATCTTCACTAAAAAGGTTTAATTTTTAAGGGACCTTATCGAGGGTCAGTTTTATATTCTAAAAAATGTAAATGTATAACATTTATAAATAAATGGAAAAATAAAAACTAAATTTACATCACTTTGGCACATAGTAAATTGCGTCAAAACACAAAAACATACATACAAAGGTTCACAACACTAATTAAAAACTAACAACAACCAAAACAGTAAAATATAAACATTCAGTTCCCAGTCATTTCTTCATTTCCGTAAAATGGACAAATAAAATATCTTATAAAAATACACTTGGTTGGTTTGATGCATTGATACATTTTTTTTATTACATATTAAATTTTCCTTACTATTGATTATCTCCTTCTAACTTCTAATAACGGTTACTCCAAAATGCTATTAGACAAACTAATTAATAAAGTTTATCAAAGTTAGAAGGAAATGATCAATAGTAGGGATGAGTCAATTTCACCTGGCAACCTCCTAGGTACATTAAGTTAACTTATTTAAATAGTATTTCACTTAAAATCGGTAATGTTTTGAGAGACATTTTGGAAAATGTACGCATAGTTTATAGTTCTGCAATAAACTTAAAATATATGTTATCAGACACCAAAGATTAAGTTAAAACAATTCAAAAAAGTGGAGACTGAGCTGTGGTGACTGTAAGAGCCCTATCTCACCGAGACGCCATGGCGACGTCGCCGGCTACGTATCCACACAATTCATATTAAAATTTATGACAGTTAACTCACTTGGCGACGGTTTGGCAACGTCGCCAATTTGGAAGCGTAGCCACGATTGTCGGCGGACTGTATGGAGTCTGCAGTGCCCTGCACTTACATACTGGAGAACAAATCAAAACCTCATGGTGGACACTAACCACCAGGAGGCTGGAGACCAGAAAAGAACAGTAAAAGGGCTACTACACCTGTCTAAGGTGTCAAACCTTTTTTAACTGAAACAAATACACAAGAGATACAACAAGCCCTGTAGGCTGCAGTGTCGAGGCGGACAAAACCTCAACTTGTGTATTTAGTTTATCAATCAATCAATCAATCAAAGGACAACTTTAAATGCTACATAATATTTCAAATAGCAAAGATTAAATGCTCTAGAAAACAAAGAAATAGCAAAGTTAGCAATATGTAGAGACGTTACTAGCCTAAATGAACCCATTGGTAGACAATATCTAGAGGCAGCACATGTAGTTAGGTTGTTTAAGTAATTTTTTTATAGTATGGAATTCCTATTAAAAATTTAATATGTAATAAAAAAAATGTATCAATGTATCAAACCAACCAACTGTATTTTTATAAGATATTTTGTCTATTTTACAGAAATGAAGAAATGACTGGGAATTGAATGTTTATATTTTACTGTTTTGGTTGTTGTTGTTTTAATTAGTGTTGTGAACCTTTGTAAAATGTATATTTTTTTTGTGTTTTGACGCAGTTTACCATGTTGCCAAAGTGATGTAAGTTTAGTTTTTATTTTTCCATTTATTTATAAGTGTTATACATTTACATTTTTTCAGATATAAAACTGACCCTCGATAATGGTTGTTTAACCGAAACGAGGGTCCCTTAAGAAATTAAACCTTTTAGTGAAGATAAGGTCTTTTATTTATAACAAATATTTAAGAAAAACGTCAATAAATCCGAAACGTTGCGACACAGACCCATACTGTTATATATCATTGAACTTTTGGAGGCGCTATGTAAATATATAATAATATATAGGGTGTCCCATTTAAATAAGGAAGTGAACACCGGTGGCCAACACAATGAACACGCTGTATGTCTGAAAGTGAAATTAATTAAAAGCATAAATAATTACAAGAAACTTTTGTCTGAACTTTTTTTCTCAAAAGTCTCAAAATGTATAGGACCCTAATAAAATGCCCACTCTGTATAATTTTAAGGCAGGAATGTAAAAGTTTGCAGAATGAGCGAAGCGGGTTTTGCATCTCAAGAGTCCCTTAAAACGTACTTTTATCACAAATATCATATACTATTTTTTCTACAAACGCAATAATGCAGTTAAAAATGAAATTATATAAAAATTGGAAGATGTTTAACATAGCATCGTATATCGAAAATATTGAAATTGGAATTTATTAATGAATTTTTACAACCGTTGTTGATGCTGGTTGGTTACGGCATGTTTACTTCGATTTGATACATCGCGTCAGTTTTAGCTCGTTCTGTTTTTACTTAAAACTAACCACAACTTAAAATGGAAGAAAATGTAGGTGAAAGTATTGGTTTGTTTAAATTGTACAATTATTTATATAAATGTAAGTAAATAAATAAACGTTGACGTTACTTTTTAAAAATGATATTTCACTTTTAACACTGTGCTTTAAAATGTTACTTTAAGGACTAGTGCTTTAAAGTAACATTTTTAAGACATCTAGATAGTGTTAATAATTGAATTTTTAACACGTTTGTAGAAAAATATTATAGCGCATTTAAAAACGGTGAAATAAACGTTTAATTGTATTCTCACAGCTCGTCATTTTAAATTAATTAGTTTAAAAATGTCCTGCTGTGTTTTGACTTTATGAAAAAATTACAGCTTAGTCCAAAGAAATTAAATAGCTTAATAACGACGGGTATTAAAATGTTTTGTTGAATTTAATTAAATTTTAGTAAACGGAGGTGTTTAAATATATTAACAATACCTGGGAAATTACTTTAAAATAATTTTTTAGCCAAATAAAATCTTAAGATTTAAGGCATTATCTTGATATAAGGTATACATAAACCGTTAGTTTTGTGTGTTGTTATTATTATTCACAGGTAATGCGCACTTATTTCCTCTTAGAAAGTACATTTTGAAAAATAAGCTCTGATACTGGAAATAATGTTCCCAAAAACACTTTGGAATACGAAAAGATAGCTTCATTTCAACTTTTACCACTAAAATCCTAAGAACGACACCAAAAGAATATTTTGTTTTTCAAAACTAGAAGACAAAAACTAAAAAAAAAAAATAACGGACAATTAGGTCCTTGTATATTTCTTTAACCGAACTAAAAGTTTAAAACCTTTATTACTTTAGAGTAAGTGATTTACTGATGGTTTCAGTAATTAATTTTTATTTTCCTTCCTCGGAAGAAATGTTATTTTTTTCCTTTAGGTAGACAAGTGGTACTTTCCTTTTCCCATCAAGATGCTACAAGTACATTAAATTTTTGAAAAGGTAGTAAAAACATGCTTTGTATGAATTAAAATATTGTGCTTAAAAATATTCTTTATAGTAGCGTCAATGAATACATAAAACTGCTAAAATTTGGAAGTTTTCAAGAACAGCTCCGATTTTGGTCATTCTATTTTAGATATTTAAGAAAATATGATAAAATTAAAATAAATAAAATTTTATGATGACTTTTTTATCAGTATTTTTAAAACATTTAATTAAATGCTAAAAATTTTCTGCTTTACTCACATATATAAAAAAATATAAAATTTTAAATTTTTTATTTATATTTTGCGTATCGGAGATTACATACATCATCTTCAAGTAGTGGGTGGTTATCGCAGTCACTTCAACTGCAAACACTGCAGCCACGTGCTAAAACGCATCCTGTTTTGCAGGAGAAAAATATGGTTTTTAATACGTTTTCAGGTGCTGCTGGTTGCGTCATTTTTACTGTTTTTAAATAATAATCGTTTTGCCAACTCCATTCTTAGGAGGAATTAGAGAATTAATTTTCTATTGCTGGCCTTGTAAGTAGATTCTTTTAATATGTTGTTTGCTGCACCCTCTTCGGAGGTAGTGAATAAAGTTGTACAGTTTTATCTTTTAAAGCTAATGCTATGAAACGTTTGTATCGGAGTATATTCAGGTTTTTGGCAGTTTTAGCACCATACATTATGCGTATACCTACAACTTATACCTTTACTGAAAAGTACTTCATCACTTTGATTTTTAACCAAAGAAGTTTCAGCTGCTGCATGTAATTTATAATCATTACTAAAAATTTTAATTAAATTAGTTTGACCTTTATTATAAAAGGCGGATGTAGTATCACATCCAATGAATGCATGAATAAATAAAAGATGCTCTTTCTTAATATTTCCATATTTACTTAACATAGTTTTTGTTTGATAAACTCTTTGTAAGGCATTATTTTTTAGTGGTTTAAAAAACATTTCTTTATCATCAGGTGCTAAGAGTCTACTTAAAAGTCCAGCAATGGAAAATTAATTCTCTATATCCTCCTGAAGAATGGGACTGGCAAAAAGACAATTATTTAAAACCAGTAAAAATGATGCAACCAGCAGCACCTGAAAACGTCTCAAAAATCATATTTTGCTTCTACAGTTTTTAACATTTAGTAAAATATTTAAAATTTCTGATAAATGATTCTTCATGAAAATTTATTTATTTAAATTTTATCATATTGTCTTAAATATCTAATATAGCATATTTTTCTCAGAGTTGTTTAAATCCTAAAGAAATATATAAATTTTAAATTTTGTTATGTGTGTTTATTTTATGTAACTATTATATAAAAATTATCTTATAAGCAATTATTATAGTTCGAAAATTAAGTGCTTTCTGCTCTCAAAGTTCACTATATCTTCGAAATTATGAAAATACGAGAAATTATTATAAAACTATTTTTGTAGGAAATTTAATTATGTACATGTATGTGTTAAAATGACGAAAATGTTTCGTTTAAATATATCACAAATATTGTTAAAACAATATAAATATTTGTTTGCCCCTTCAAAAGGTTTCTGATTTTAAATAATATAAAAACAAAATTATTAAAAAATTTTAATCAAAATCAGAGCAGCTGTTCTTGAAGACTTTCAACTAAAATGTTTCATTGACGCTACTATTATTTCTTACAATTAGTAAAGAATCGATTATTTCAGACAATTCTGGTCGAACCCAAGAAAGAAGTAAACAAAAAACCCGCTGCAATTTTCAATTTTTATCCTAAGCGGCCATTTATTTTATAAAAGTATATCATTGGAAAACAATAAAAAAGTATTGTCATTCTATTTGGTACCTACCTTGATATAAGGACAAAAATTACATTAGCTTTATTTCACCGTGCGTTATTACTCTATTCGTTAAAAGAGAATTTGGTAGAAAACGGTAATTTCACGGTTTTTAACTTTACAGTTTTTGTTTTGTGTGCTTTATTTGTGGTATTTCCTCAAATAATTTTGTTTTTTAAGCCGTAACGCCTGTCAAAAAGCTAATTTCATGGCTTGCTTGATACTCTGAGAGATTTCGTCTCTTACTTTAAGCTTTTATTTTCTTAGCAGTTCTGTATTTGTGTTGGTGTTTTAATTTTATGCTGGAATGGAGTCACTCCGCTTATTCAGTAGCGTAGAGAAAATATTCTTAAATGAACAAAACTATCCATTACTTACGATTATACTTTAAAAAGTAAGTTCCAAGATTTTTTATTTGTTGTTGTAATTGTGCTATCGTATATTTTATCTATACTTTACTTTTTTAACAAACCTTGTGGTGCTTACAATTTCTAAAGTACCAAGGTGCATTAACTATGTTCCTTGGGACTTTGAAATCGCTGGATAATGTTCAAATAACTTGAACAACTCCACAGCTGGATGCTATATGTTCACACAGGTTCTATCATTGGCGTAGCCAGTATTAAGGTTTGGGGGGGACGCTCTATATAATATTTTAAGATTTTTACAAATAATGAAATAAAATAAATAGTAAACGATAAATCTATAAACCTCAGTGTAACAGCTAGGGTATATAGCATTCAGCAATGAAGAAACACAAACATAAGCACTTATTTGATAAAAAATATTACCATTTAAGATGAACATAAGATCTTAAATTGTAAACGGTGTGTTTTAGTTAAAAAATCTGCTTAACTATAAAACTGGAAAACATGATAGTCAATTGTTTGTTACATTTTTCAGTCCTAAAGGCTTAAATAATGCTGCTAGTTTGCTAATTTATACAACTTTGTATTTTGACTAATAACAAAGTTATTAATGGCGGAAACTTAATTAAAAAAAAATTTAAATTCCGTTTAATTTAAAATATCTTGTTTTAAGCCTCTTAACTCAACCCCTAACGGGCGATACACAAACCCCTAATTTTGAAGAGGCGAAGCGTGAAGGTTTAAGATCCTCTCAAGTACTATTTGGACCTAAAATTTCTTGTCAAAATTTTCATCAATAACGAAATGACGGATCGAGTAGAAAAAAAGTTTTAAAAATAATTAACCTTAAATATTTTTATCAGACTGAAATGTAAGTCATTATTTTTAATAATTATTTTTTGAGGAACTGTATTCATCATCTGCACTAGATTTCAGTTCATCGTGAATTTTTAAGAACATTAGAACCGTTTCAAATCTATTGGTAATCTTTTGTAAAACTAAAATAGTGTATTCTGTGAAGAAAAGGTGGCAAGTTATATAATTCTTTTTTAAAAATATCGACTGAGCGCGATTTACAGCACCTCATTTTATACCTTGGGCTTATAGCTTTTTAAAATCAAAATATTCAAAATCAAAGCATTTGTTTTTCTTGGTGATTTGTCAACTCAGGATGCAATTGTTGCACCTTACAATAGAATTTTGGAGAACCTCGACAAAAACAATAATATGGCCTGTCTGTTTTGATCTTAGACGTGCCTTTAATGTTATCAATATAGATTTACTACTTAATAAATTAAGTAACTGTGTTGTTCGTGGAAACGCTCTTTAGTGGTTAAAAGAGGTTCTGAGCAATCTTATGCAACAGGTGATTTTGAAGGAACTTCGGGATACTTTTTGTTCTCCCAAAAGAATGGTGTCCAGTGGAGTACCTCAAGGCAGTTTGTTTGGGCCATTGTTATTTTTAATTTTTATTAACGATATTGCGTCGAGTGGTTTTAATGGTCATTATATTTTGCTTTTTGCGGATGATACAGCAGTCGTGTGTGCCGCAAATTCATTTGAAACTTTATCTAAAAATTCCTGTAGTGCTGTTTCTTCGGTTTAGAACTATTGTAATACAAATGGCTTAGTGTTAAATGAAAGTTTAACTCAACTGATCTGTTTTTGTTTGCGAGATTTAAATAAAAGTATTTTGGTCAGATTAAATAGTTAAACTATTAAACAGACAAACGTTGCGAAATTTCTAGAGCTGTTTATCGATTCCACGCTATCCTGGAACTATTAGATTGACTATATCTTAAAAAGCTTTCCTTGTCTTGTTTTGTTCATGTCTAAATTACGGAGTCATAGTCTGGTGAAACTGTTGTAGAGCAAAGGAAATTTGTATACAACAAAAAAGATTATTAGGACAATGACGTTTAAAAGACGACGAGCTTTTTCTTGTCCATAACTTAAAATTTAACTTTTCTTTTTTTTTTATACCTAATTGTTTAATTTATGCACAGTCGAAATTAAAATCACATACCCAACCTCGTGAATTAAGTGAGCAGTACCATTTTAGAAGAACCTGTAATCTGGATATTCCTCGTCACAGATTGACAGCCGTAGGTAGGAGTTCTTTAATATTACCAATTAAACTCTTTAATAAGCTGCCTATCCATATAAAAGAAATTATTAACGGTAAAAAGTTTAAGTCTGTAATTAAAGGAATATTATTGGATAAATCATTTAACTTCATAGATGAGTTCCTAAACTACAGTTTTTGATTTTCGTTTTTAAATATATTTGACCTGTTACCATGATATGTATCTTACTTGTCTCTGTCTTGACAAACATACACAGTGTTTATTTTTAGGTGTTTATTTATAGGTTTTTAAATTATTTGTCAATCGCGTAAGTTTATGTTTGTAATATTTGGTTAATATCAAGTGTATCTGTGATTTTTTTGTATATTTTTGTATATTTCTACATTTTTAAAAATATTTATGTATATTTTTAGACTGTTTCATACATTTGATATCCAATACTTTTTTTTAATTCAGATTAGAAATAAAAGATATTCATTTATTTATTTATTTGATAAACGTCATCCTAAGAAAATGTATTCGCCTTTTTCGTTTTGCAAATGGTTGTTGAATTTGACGCTGACTGGTTTAGTCGAAAATAAAAACATAAAAGCAAAAAAGCGATGGAAGTGTCTTTTTAAAGGGCATGAAGCAATGGATTGGCTTCATTTCGTATAACTTGTGCGTCAATTTTTAGATAAAAATGTTCTTAAAGCTGCATAGAAAAAGGGAATATATTAAGTGGCCATCAAGGTCACCTGATCTAAGTCCATTGCACTTTTTCTATGGGGTTATCCAATATCTAAGCCCGAATCATTAGGTGCTTTGCAAAATCGTATTATAAATGCCGTCAAACTAAACCCAAATTATTGAGTAATGTACGGGAACGTTTTGAACAAAGTTTATTTTACTGCATGTACGTTTTTCCAGAATTTAATTTTAAAGTCGAAAAATCGGGTGTAAAGTTTTGTTGGTAAACCATTTAAATTTTAATTTAAATGTTTTTGATATATAACCCAGTATGTAACTTTTCTGCTTGTGGAAATACTAAAATAACTTTTTTTTAATACAAAATTTTATTTTTATCTCTTATCATCTTTCATTCTATAACATGACATATCAAATTTACATCGACGTCCGATTTAAATTCTCGCAAACGGTTCAAATAAAAATTCGATATAAAACGAATTACAAATATACAGTGAAATATAAATCATATTCCACAAATATACAGATTTGAAAGCTGTAAATAATATACTATATTTTATTGCTACATATGGCGTCCGCAGCGAGCCACGAATAATCGCTCCATGTTAAACTAATTTTAGTTTAAATTTTTATAAATGCTCGTGTTGTTTTTGTTTACAAAAATATGAAGTTACACCGTCATTAAAAATATTTAATAATTTGTTTAGGATAATATACACGTACAAATAAAGTTATCTGTATGGAAATTTTTAATCCTTTTTTTAATATACAGGGTGTAAACTATTTAAATAAGAAATATTGTTATTCTAAAATCGTTAAAGTTACCTGGTTGGGGAAGAACTTGCTTTCTCTATGCAAATATTGCCATGTTAAAGGAACATGACATTCAACGCGAATTGTGGTTTTTTAGTATTTAAAAATAAAATATTAGCCATCTTGCGTATTTTTTTGCGTAAAAGGTAAAAGAATATTTAAGAGAATGATTTGAATTGAAACAAATGAGATACATTTTTTAATTCGGCACCTTAATTGTTGGTTCGTTTTTGAAAGAGTCCTAATTTTTCAATACGTTTTAATATAAGTGATTTTAGTAACAACAAAATTAATTTAGGTTTTTGTTGGGTTTACCCGCCAGATAATTTTTATACAATGAGACGCTTCGGTCCTGGTCCCGGGGTATACCGACTTAGTGTACTCAACCTTATTGACTCCTATAAACTAACATATCTCCCAAAAGAGAAAAAAAACATAAAATTCAAACGCTTATTTACGTTTCGGTGGCAAGTCTGCGACCGTTATCAAGATTAACTTAAATCACTAATGCAATAAAAATAAATATGGCTTTAGATTTATATGCATAAAATTTTTCACTTTATCTTAAAAATTGTATACTTGGCCATATTTCAGATATTATAATCAAATCAGGCGGATCTTAAAACCAACATGTAGTAATTTTTACGCATTTCCGTTGTCGCGTTTAAAAATACAAGGCAGTTCTGGGATATTTAAACGAAAATTTAAAATTTCCATATTTGAGAAACTACATCAAATAAAGTTAAATTGATTGCAATAAAAATAAACTAAGGTTTGTTTAAAAAAAAAAAAACGAAGTAGCACATTTTATCTTAAAAACGATACATCGCCAACATTGCAGATATTATCATCAAATCAGACGTTTCCTAAAATTACTATATTTAATCTTTACATTTTTCTTCTTGCCATTTGCAAAATAAGGGACCGTTTTGGGACTTTATATTTATTTCTCCAAACACTTCGTAAAAACATGAGTCCCCTTTTACTTTTCATTAACAATCAAGTAACCCCTGCTAACAAGATAAAGTGATTCCCGGAGCAACTCCTTTTCCAAAGGTGCGCCCCATTGAAATCTTTATAATGCTATGGCTTGGTCCTATAGATCCCTTGCTGGAAGCGCACTCCTTATAAATTTCCATATGGTCTAGTATAAATGTCCCGGAGACTAAAGCAACTTTTTGATATGAGGGCCGTTCCGAGAATCTCTTTTTTGAAAGCACTGAATGTCTGTTCTTTGGCAGTGGAATTCAACAGAACACTCTTGTTCTTCAGGTTTGCTGGGGCTTATAATCTTCTGGGCAAAATGTTCTTGATAGAGCGTATCTTCATTTCTTCTTAATGAGTTTTTTTTTAAATATACATCATGGAATCTCGACTTCTCATTTGTTTTAATATTTTTTAAAATCTTTTCTCACGTATATATATATATATATATATATATATATATATATATATATATATATATATATATATATAAATATATATATATATATATATATATATATATATATATATATATATATATATATATATATATATATATATATATATATATATATATATATATATATATATATATATATATATATATTTAGTTTTTGTTTTCCTGACCGTGTTATTAAATTAATAATTTTTAATTCTCCTGGGTTTTTCGGTAATTTTTTTTTAAATTAATTTGAAATAAAATTAAAACATTTCTTTGACGTTTCGGTTCCTTTATCCTTATTTTGAATTTTTTAAATCTTATTTAGATAGTGTAAGTTTATGAAAGGCAAAAGGTATGTAACTTTATATTTGTTTCCTTTAATTAATTTTTGTTATTTGTTTTTGTTTCCAATTGTATATATAAAGACATTAAGAACATCTTATTGTTCTAGATTCTGATGATGGTTTAATTGGAAATAAACCGAAACGTCAAAGAAATGTTTTAATTTTATTTCAAATTAATTTAAAAAAAAAATGACCGAAAAACCCAGGAGAATTAAAAATTATATACAGGGTTATCCAAATTAATGTCCACCATTGGTAACTTTGTTATTAGTGAAAAAAACAAAGGAAATTAGCAAACAGTAGCATTTTTAACGCTGGAAAATAAAATAAAAAAAAAAATTGAGAATCGTTATTTTGATTTTTTCAGTAAAATAACATTTTTTTAATGGAAACCCCTGTATATTATATTTTTTCTGTTAAAACATCAAATTTTAAACAAAAAGTTTATAATGACTTTTCTCCTAGGTTACAAATTGTTAAAGTTAGGCCCCCAATCTGAAACAATTAAATTGTATAGACAAACTTTATTTTCAACATCAACCCCATAATCTTACAAAATAAAAATAACAAATTTTTTTAAAGAAGATGTCGAAAACACCACCTTGTTCTTCAAAACATTTTTGAGCACGTTTTTCAACTGCTCGAACTGTCTTAAGTATGGTCCTACCATCTATCTGGGTTATCTTTTCCCAACTGCAGTCTTTAAAGCGTCGACGATCGTACCTTCGCTTGTAAATTTGGTTCTTTGAACCCAACAAGAAGTAATCAAGGGGGTTAGATCTGGTGATCTGGGAGGCCACTGGGGTTGGGCCCTTTGTTCCTATCCACTGATTATTAAAAGTAGTACTTGGAAAAAAGATAAGTACCTCTGAGTTGTGGGCAGGTGCGCCATGTTGTGAAAATGCAGATGATGTCTACTTTTAAGATCCAATTCGTCTAAGAAATTATTCAGAATTTTTGTCATAAATTCCACATATCTTTCACCAGTTAGGGTGCCCTCATAAAAGAACGGACCAACAAATTTTGAACCAATTATACCGCACCAAACGTTGCAACTGAACGGACTTGTGGACCTCTTGGATGTACTAACAAAAGATTTTCTCTTGACCAATAATGGTGGTTTTTTTCTATTAAACATTTCAGAATTTGAGAAATTTGATTCATCTGTCCATAAAATGTAGCAAAAGTTATTTATATTTTGGCGACAGAAGTTAAGATACCAATGGCAAAAAACATGTCTTCTCTCTGGATCCCTTGCCAAAAGCGTTTGAACTGGTCGGTACTTATACGGAATAAATTTGTACTTTTTTAAAATCCTTTGAACTTGAAATTTGATTCATCTGTCCATAAAATGTAGCAAAAGTTATTTATATTTTGGCGACAGAAGTTAAGATACCAATGGCAAAAAACAAGTCTTCTCTCTGGATCCCTTGCCAAAAGCGTTTGAACTGGTCGGTACTTATACGGAATAAATTTGTACCTTTTTAAAATCCTTTGAACTTGAAATTTGGCGATAGAAGTTAAGATACCAATGGCAAAAAACAAGTCTTCTCTCTGGATCCCTTGCCAAAAGCGTTTGAACTGGTCGGTACTTATACGGAATAAATTTGTACTTTTTTAAAATCCTTTGAACAGTACCATAACTGAAATTAAAGTCCTTGAGAATATCTGGTATTGAATTCTCACGATAAGCTTCGAAATATCCAATAACTGCAATTTCCGTGGCCTCGCTTATTGTGAATTCTTTTTTTGCCCTTGTTTTAGCAAAAACATTTTCGTTGCTCCTAAATTTTCGATAAAGTCTCAGAAAATATCGTTCATACGGTTGAATGCGAGCGAGATATAATTCACTGTAGTATTCTCTTACTCTCAAGGAGGATTTTCTGCACACTAAATAGCATTCTAACACATCACACTTTTCTTCATAAGAGAACATTGTTTTTTAAATTAATGACTGACACAATAAAGCTTATAAACAAGTATTTGACAAACACACTAATGTTTGACATTATTTGAGTTTATCATTGTTTTCCAAAGCCTTCTAGTTGCGAGTATGTCCAGTTTAGCAATTTGTCGCTTATCTTAATGCTGTCAAATCGCGAAGGCCATGTTGTTTTCATAGCCGTCTTAATATTTTAATACTCAAAATAAATAAAAATATTTATTGTTATTTTGACTTTATTTTTGACTCTAGCGGAAAAGTCATTATAAACTTTTGGTTTAAAATTTGATGTTTTAACAGAAAACCATATAATATACAGGGTTTCCATTTAAAAAAATGGTATTTTACTGAAAAACTCAAAAATACCTTTATTAATTGTTTTTTCTATTTCTCCTTTTTACCAGCGTTAAAAATGCTACTAGTTTGCTAATTTAAACAACTTTGTATTTTCACTAATAACAAAGTTACCAATGGTGGACACTTAATTTGGATAACCCTGTTTATATATATATATATATATATATATATATATATATATATATATATATATATATAATGAAAATTTTAAGATGTACACATAAGTTGTTTTAGGAATAATAAGTAACATGGTAGAAGCCTAATAAACAATAATTATTAGAGTGTTTAAACAAATAAACTCTGTAAATAATAAAATAAAAAAATTCGGGACCAGGAGCAAAGCGGTCCCATATTTTCGCGTACCCAACAAGGACTTTTGAATAAATAAATTCGCGATACAATACAAAACATATCTACAATTGTTGTTCAATAATTAAGTATCGCTAACCAAAAACACAATGATGCTCTTCAGACTTCTTTTAATATATTTATTCAGCAACAATATTATTAAATTAATATTTTGTATATAAGTATCTGTAATTTAACTAATCTCCTTCGATAAGAATAATTCCAAATTCTGACAATAATAATAAAACAAACAGTTTACAGGTTCCAAAATAAATATACAAGGCAGCTTGAAAAAAAGTATTTAAAATTTAACAAGGCATTTATGTTTATATTAAAAGAATGGATAATTCATTAATTTTTATCAATGTTATTGTTACATTTTACCTTTTACCACGTTAACAAACATCTATGTATGCTGTTTGTTTGCATAAATTGCATACGGGATATTTCAGGCAAAAATACAAAGCAATTACGAAAGATATCTTATACGCGAATAATAGCAAACATAACACTAAGCCGTAGGCAGTGATCTCGTAAACCACGTTTTCTCAGGATGCACTTTATAAAAGTTTACCTCGAAAATAAATTTCTAAGAAGTTTTCTTTTCCAGTTCGGTCGCCGGTAAAGCTCTTTCAAACATTCTTATTGCTTAAATAGTTAAAAAGATTTTTTTATGAAAGTTGTTTTTGAAGATAGTTTGAAAACGAATATTAAAATTTGTTTGAAACGGTAGTCTTCAAAAGTTTCTTTCTCCACGTAATAGCCGATCTTTTATTAAGCAGTCTCGTATTTCATTTTTATATTATTTAAAAGTTATTATCCCCTGTCTTTCAAAACTTTCATTATATGGGATACTTTTGTTATTAAATTTAAAAAAATTTTTTTAGTTTCCCTATTTTTCTGCCTCAAATTTAAAAAATAAGCGGCAGACTAGCTTGAAAAAATAATACCTGTTCCTGAAAAAATGACTTTTTTTAAAAAATGGTATTATTTAAGTTTTTAAAAAATTTCAGAAAAAGTTTTTTTTAATGAATTTTAATGTCTATGTACAAAGCTTAACCCACCTATGATGAAGTTGATTTTTCACTTTTTTTTAAAAAAAAAACCCTTTTTTGAAAGTCCTTTTTTACCTCATCCACATTAATGTATTTGTTACTGAAATTCATTAATTCCTTTTATTTCCAAATGGTATTTGATACAAATATTTGTTTTGCTTACTTATTTTTAAAAATTTTTAAAAAATTTTTGGAAAGGGGGCAATTTTAATATAGGATGCAAAGTTAAAAAACTTTTTTTTTTTTTAAAAAAAAAAACCATTATTATATGGTTTAATATGGTAAACATAATTTTTATCAAATCTTAACTATTATCAAGCAAAATTTAATATTTTAAACTAATATATATTTTTTTTGAAAATTACCCTATGCCATCTTCAAAAAAATTTAAATTTTTATCAAAGGGTGTTACAAAATAAAAAATTGTTTTATTTAAAATAAAAATAATTGCCATTTAATTTTAAAAAAAGAAAAATTTTTTTTTTAAACACCGTTTAATATTTGATCTTGATGGAATATGGATATGGAAGACTATCCTTAATGTTGAATTAAATTTTTAAGCTAGTAGGGTAATTTTTTTTAAAAAATATTAATTAAATTGCACATCTGCAAAAAAAAAAATATCAAAAAAACAAATAAAATTTGACACTAGCAAAATTTTTTTTTTTTTAAATTTGGTGAACATGCAATATTACAAATAAAAATTTTATGCAATCAAACGGGGTTTTTTTAGGTGATGAATATTTTATGGTCAAATTGACTTTTTTGGGTAGGGCCCCCTTTTTTTATTAAAGGAATGAAAAGAAAAAAAAATTTAATTTTTAAACTACTTAAAGTTAAGAATAAATTCATTTGCTTTAACGCTATTAAGGGGGTCAAGGTTTTTTTGGGGGTAAATGTATATCTGTTTTACCTGGAAAACAAAGCTTTTAAAATGGGTTTTAAAAAAAATTTATTTAATGTAACGTTTTATGCAGTATTTTTTACAGTTCATTTAAAGTAAAAACAACATTATTGGTCGCTCGTATTAAAAACTGTTTATTTTTTAAAAATGAGTTAAAAAAACCAAAAATAACCATTCTTTGAAATTAAGTGACGTTTTAAAAAATAGGTTTTTTTTTTTATTTCCTTTTATTTTTTGGCTTTTTTCTCTAAAAAAATGTTTTCAGCAACAAAGATTAAATTGATGCTTCAAAAATTTTTATATTTGGAAATATCATGAATTTTCATACAAATTTAAAAAAATAAAGAAAAGGACAGTAAAATCTTAAATCTAATTACAAACTCAAATATAACCCTTTAAAATCCCAATTTTTTTTATTTGACATAACTTTTAACTCGTTAATTTAATATTTTCTTGGATAAAGGTAAGTGAACGTAAAATGGAAAGTCAATAGGAAATTTGGGAAAAGACACTTCCAACAGATTTTGGATTAATACATGTCGTTGTTTTTCACTTTATCGACATTTTGGGAAAATTTTAAGAGATGTGCCCCGCTGCACGTAAAAAGACATCGGGGAAAATTTTTGGGGAAATTTTTTTTTTTTTTTTGGGAGGAAGGGGGAATTTTTTTAAAAATTTTTAAATAAGTTAAATAAAAAAATCACCTAACACTAAAACATAAATATATTGTTGTCGCCCGTACAGGCTTTTTACTTGGTCTTAAAAAAATTTTAAAAAATAGATTTTTAAAATTTTTTTGTAAAGACACACATTTTTTTTTTCAAAAAACAAATTTAGGGTTTTGATTTGAATTTAAATTTAAATTAATTTAAATACCTATTTATAGGATAAAGATGGCTTTTTAAAATTTTTTTTTTGGTAGGAACATCAAAAAAAAAATTTTTAAAAGGGAAAATAGCATTTTTGGGAAGGGGGAAAAAAATTTTGGTTTTTTGAAAAAACCCCCCGTAACCCCCCGTAACAGAAAAAAAATTTGACCAGCCCAAAGTCACTAACCCACAATAAAAAAAAAATTTGTACTTTTTCATCTTTTTTTTTAAAAAAATAAATATTTAACAAAATTAAATAATTGTGAATCGGGGCCGCAAAAATTGTTCCTTTTTATAAAAAAAAGTGTATCATTGCTAGAATATTGTAACAATCGGATTTTAATTCTAAAGGGGCACTGCAAAAATTTTTATTTTGAATGCCCCCTAATAAAATATATAATTTTTTGAATTTTTAAAAAAAATTTTATTGAATTGTCCTTTTTTATTAATCAAAATTTAGCTTTTTTCTTTTTACTTTTTAAGGAACGTTAGTAAAGCCCTTTAAAAATTATAAACCATATTTAAAAAAAAAAAATTTCAATTAAACCAAGTAAAAAAAATTTTTTTTTAATAAATATGTTTAAAATGGAATTTCTAAAATTTTTGGTTTTTTTTTTTATGAGTGTAAACAGCATTTATGCCTCACAACCATTATTTCTTTTAAAAAATTTTTTGTTTTATTTTGAACATTTGTAAAAATTGAGCTAGCAATTTATCGGGGACATAGACTTTAAAAAAATTTTTCTTTTAAGTTCAAAATTTGGGGTTTTATAAGGCTTTTAAATTATCAAGTTTAATTGTAAAAAATTTTTAAAATTTAAAAAATTCCCCTTTTTGTAAAGTCGAAAATTTATATCTGTCGGGGTTTTAAAAAAAATCTTAAAACCTTCAAAAAAAATAGTTAAAAAAACCATTTTTTTATAATAATTTTGGTGTTTGTTTTTAAAAATTTTAGTGTTTAAGGTAAAAACCCTTTTATAAACTTTGTTTTGTTTTCTTCAGTAGGTTATTTTTTGTTTTTAAATAATATCTTGGCTTGTTCATAAATTTAAAAGATGGGAATATAATAAAAATTTCAAAATTATTTATATTTAATAGTTAATTATTATAAAATTAAATTACATAATATTTGTCAAGCCCCCCGGGGAGTATTTTTTTTTTTTTTTGTAGTACCGTAAAATTTAAATAATATGATTTTTATAATGTTTTGAAAAAAAAAACTATTTTTTAATTTAATGTAAATACATATTTATAAAAAAAAGGGGGGCCCTTTTTTAAAAAAATTTATGTATGGACATAAAAAAAAAAATTTTTAAACAGGGTTGAAATTAGCATTTTTGGATCAGCTGTTTGGCTTGTCGAGGGGACAGTCCGCAACAGAAAAATAATATAACCAGCCCAAAAGGGTTTTTAACCCACAATATTTCGTACGTTCCCATCTTTAGTTTTAAAAAATTTTTTAAAAAATTTTTTAAAATTGTGAAGGGGAAAATATTCCCCCTTTTTTTCTTAAAAAAATGGGTTTTTTCTGAATTTTATTAAAATAATTGCATTTTTTTAATTCTGAAGACACTGCAAATTATTATTTTAGAATGTACCTCTGAAAAAAAAATATAATATTTTTAAATTTTTTATTTTTAAAATCAATTATATAACAGAGTTTTTTTTTAAAAAAAAATTTAAAAACCTTTTTAATTATTCTAAAAGAACGTAGAAAACCCCGCCTGGAATAACACAAATCATTTAAAAAAGTAATTTTTAATTAAACCAAGAAAAAAATTTTTTTTTAAATAGGTTTAAAATGGCATCGTTCTAAAATTTTAGTGTTTTTTTTATAAGTGTGAAGAGTATATGCCTCACAACCATTCTTTTTTTTTCCTTTTGTTTTATTCTAAACATTCGTAAAAAAAATTTTTCTAACAATTTATTAGGATATAATTTTTTTTAAAAAAATTACAATGTAATTTTTTTAAAAAGGTTTGGTAAGGTTTTAAAAAAATTTTTTTGCTTGTTTGTACAAAATATTAATTAAAAAAAAACTTTATTGCGTGAAGTCAAAATTTAAATAGGGTAAGTTTTAAATGAAGCCCCGAAACTTTACAAAACAATAGTTTTTTCCATCATTGATAATAATTTTGGTGTTTGTCTTAATACCTTTACGTGTTTAAGTTAAAAAACCCCCTTTTTTTAAACCCTTATAGAACTTCGATGACTTTTTTTCGTAAGAGGTCAATTTAGAAACATAGGTTGTACTAATAAAAAAAATGTTTTTTGTTTTCCTTTTAATTAAAATTTTTTTTTAATAACAATGCATATTTAAAATTGGTTATGAATCGGGTTTAAAGGGTATTAGTAAAAATAAAACAACCGAAATTTCAAGATATTTTCCTTCTAATTATTTTAAACCAAAATTTTGTCACTGTCAGAGTAACAAATAATATAATAACATTTAATTAATTGACCTTTTTTGTTAAAACTACTTATATAGATAGGTAAGCTATTTTAGTTTATTTTAGAGACCTATTTACCCTTTTTACCTCAAAAAAACCCGCAGTAATTGACGTAAAATAAATTATACATCATTGATGTAGAAGTTATTAAAAAGTCAAAATTTGGCATAATACACAGGTTTCCATTAAAAAAACTTACTTGACAAAAAAACTTTGTTTAGGGGGACACCTCGTATATTTACGAATACTGTCAATAAAGTAAGTATTTTTAAACAAAGGTTTTTTATTTTACTTTTTTTTTGTATTATGTAAAAAATGCGAAGTTTTTTTTGTGTATAAATAGATTTGGGGGCACCCGGTAAAATAATTACCCTTTTCTTGGTTTATTATTTTCACTTATTAAATTTAGAAAATTTGAAAAATACCGTTGTTAAAACAAAAAAAACCCGGAAAAATTTGTATATATTTTTTTAAATTTTGAATTATTATTTAGAATTTACTTGAATATGAAACAAAAAATTTTTCCAAACATTTTTTTTCTAAAAGAAAATCTACAAAAAAAATTTAAAATTTTTAAATTATTTTTAATTTTTTTTTTTTGGGGGGTTTTAAAATCGATGAAACTTTTATTAAAAATAAGGTTTTTTTCCCGGGCACGTCACAAATTTTAAAAAAGTTTCCCCGCCACAGATAGACATGTGAGTGGCATCTGGGGAAATACAATGAAAATCCCGCCGGGCGGTGTACAGCTGTTTGAACCAGAAATTGGAAAACCAAAAAACATTATAATATGTTTTTTTTTTGGGGGGCCCAATGAAAAAAAAGGTCTTATTAAGAAACCCTTTTTGGGGAACTTATACTTTTAAAGCTTTTATTTTTTAGAAACTAGCTCTAGAAGATTTTTTACTTTTTTTTTTTGCATTTAAAAAAAAAGTTATAGAGAAATTTACAAGATGAGTTAGTCATTAACCTTTGGTTTAAAATTTTAATTTTCCCTAAAGAAGAAAAAAAAGTTTTTTTTAAAAAGTTAAAAAACCCCCAATGGGAGAATGATTTAAATCTGTTTTTTAAAAAATTTAAAAAGAAAAAAAAATTTAAAAAAAGTATTTTTTAAAATGGTTTACTTTTTAAAAAAATTTTTTTTTACGAATATTCTAACTTTCAACGGCCAACTATTGGGGGGCCTTATTGCCGATTACATAACAGTCTATGTGCTGAAAATTTTAAAAAAAAATGGATTAAAGTTATACGTTCGCTGCATTAAGTTCTTATAGTATTTTACGGTTTGTGTTTTTTGTTAATTTAGTTTTGTTTGTATTTTGGGGGGTTTTCCTTTATCTGCAAGAAATGATTTCTTGCGCTCCATGGTTAGTAAATTATGGTTTTTAATGTTTTGTTCCCCCTTTTTTGGGGATAGATCATCCTGTACAGGGGTGCCTTATTTACTCCTATTAATTCTTTTTATATCTACTTTTTTTAAAATTAAAAAATGTAAATACTCTAATTTTGTAACAAGGTTTGTTAACACACACACCTGAAAACTGGTGTGAGTAAAAAAATTTGGGGTTTTTTAGCACATACAAAGGATTGAATATGTTTTTTTTTTGGATCACCTTTTTCGAAAAAAAAAAACAGTTATAAGTTAAATTAAAATACCAAACTTTTTAGTGGCTATTTGTTTAACGTCATCAAATGTCACGAAAAAAAAGAAAAAAACCCCACTGAAACCCGGGGTTTAAAAAATGACGTGAAATTGTCTTACGTATCTTTTAAAAAAAAAAAAGCTGCATACCCGTGTATTTTATTTTTTTTTTTTTTAATATTGCAATATAGTCAAAATTTTTTGGGTGCAACATGAACACAGAAAAACAAACTAATTATAAAAAATGTTTATTAAACTATAATAAAAAAAAAAAATTTTAAAAATTTTTTTTAAAAAAATATAAAGAATATAAATATCTAAATTTTTACTACTTATTTTTAATAAATTACAATTTGGTAAGGCCATGTTCGTGGGGGGTGAATTTTTACCCGATTCGCATCGTTTTTCGTATTTTTAACTGACCGTTATAACACTCCCCCCCCTTTTTCTGTTGGTCCATGTATTTATATTAAATTTTTTTGTTTAGTCAGCGGTTGTTTTTTTCACTGATCTAGTTATTGTTATTTATTAAATTATAATTTTGATTTGCAAACAGTTATGTAAGAAAAGGGTTTTTTTTTTACTGTAATTATTTTAACCTTAATCTTACAATTTTTTTTGATTTTTTATTCTTAGTATTTTCCCAACTTTTATTAAACTTTTTCTAGCGTTTAATTAATTTACAATGATATTTTATCCTGCACCTTAATAATTTACACGCCGTTGGGTTGCTTTGAATATCAAATTTTAAAAAAATATTTTTTAAAAAATATAAAATTAATATGAATTATAATTTTTTTTTTTTAAAACCCTTTTTTTTTTTATTGTTTAATTATTTATCTATTTATTTTTTTTTAAAGGGAAAAAAAATTTTTTAAAAACAGAAATTTTCCCATAAATAGGATAAATCGTTTTTAAATTTTTAAAGAAAGAAAAAGCATTTTATTTTTTCATTGATTTGAGAGGGGGAAAAAAATTTCTTTGTTTTCATTTATATTTAGTACATATTCGGTTTTTTAAAGTTTTGACTTCCCTTTTTTTTTATTACGGCTTCTTTTTTAAATTTTACATTTTAAGAATTTTTTTTTTTGTTTTATTATTATTATTATTTTTTTTTTTATTTACACATCCAATAAATAAGAAAAAAAATTAGGCTTAGTAAAAGATTATAAAGGAAATAAAGGATGCTAGGGGAAAAAAAAGGGTACTGCAATAGGGGGTTTGCACGCAAAATAAATGTTTATAATTTCTATGTAGTTGGGTTAAATATGGGGCTAAAATTGGGGTGTGAAATTAGTATACTGATAAATAAAGTAACTTCTGGGGGTATTTCAAAAAAAAAAATAACTTTAAATTCAAATTTTCTAAAACGATTCTGATTAAAAGGGGGTCACTAGGTAATAATTTGCCAAATCTCCAACTTAATTGTACTGTTTGACAAAAAAAAAGAAATACCTATTTGATTTGTGAGATGAGAAATGAACTCGTGTAAAAAAAACTGCTCGGGGATTACTGTCATAAACTGATAAAGAATACTTACATCAAAGTGATCTTCACAAACAAACAAACTAGATGTTGAAGATAACCTTTTTTGGGTCAGTCCCCTGCTTGAAGCCATAGATTCCTTAAAGCCTTATCAGATGGAACTTGAACAAAAGTCTTTCCAGGCATATTAATTTTTCGTATTTTTAAAAGAGTAATTATACACCAACGGTAAACTTTACTCATTTTGAGACACAAAAACCCCCAAAAAAAAAAATACAAATCACACAGAACAAGAGCAACGATAAAAGAAAAAAAATATTGCAAAAGCGAGGTTATAAAACCGCCCAGTTCAATGCGTACATCTAGGGGGACATTCCACTGTGTTTTTGTACCAATGCCAAAAATTGTACTACTAGGTTTTTGGAAAAGCAGACATTTACCTATAAATGACGTCATTTATAAGTAACCTAACAGAAAGCGTTTTCGCGGGCCCTTTTTTAATTTTCCCCAAATTTTTAAAACCCAAATATCGGAAAAAAAGGGAAAAAAGAAAAAACGAAGTAGGGGGGTTTTGAAGAACGGTCTATAATAGTAAACGACATCATTAAAAAAAAAAGTGCAAGGACCCTATTGCGATCCTTTTTTACGTTCGTATAGAAGATGTAAAATTATAATTAATAATGTAATTTTTTTAGCAGAAAAAGTGTGTTGGTATGAATGCCATAATTTCAGAATATGAGGGGGAGTGCCTGATATGTGTTTTATTGTGTTTAAAATTTTTTTTTATGGTAGTGTTTGGATTTTTGGGGTTTAAAAATTGGGGGCATTTTTAGTACCCAATTTTTTTTAAATTTTTAAAAAAATTTTTTAAAATTTTTTGGGTTTGGGGTTTTTATAACTGTTTTAAAAATTTTGGGTTTTTAAAAAAAAAATTTTTATTTAAAATTCCTGTTACAAAGTTTATCAAATACTACATAAAAAAATTTAAAAAATGAGATTCATAAATTACATTTTGGGGGGCCATTTTCGTACAGCGATGAACTTTTTTTACCCGATTCGCGTCGTATTCACCATTTTTGTTCCCCCTTTTGTATTTAAAAAGATTGTTTTGTTTAGTCACCGGTTGCTGGTTCACTGGTTTTTTTTTTTAAGTTAATGTTTTTTAAAATTTTAAAAATTTGGAAAATTTAAACTATTTTTTTCTTTTTGCCCAAAAAAATTTTAAACCGGGGGAATTTTTTAAAAAAGGAAAAAATTTCTTTTTTTTTTTTTTTTTTAAAAAAAAATTTAAACAAAAATTTTTTAAAAAAAACCCCCCCTTATTATTATGGGTAAAAAATGTTTACAAAATTAAAAAATAAAGGCTATAACGATTTGCTTTAAGGGATTGCGATTTATTTTTAAAAAAACACATCCCATCCCAAAAAAAATAAATTAAAAAAACCGAAAATGAATATTTTTTTTTAAAATTTTTTTGATTTTCCTTCTTTAAAAAAAAACGTATAATAATAAATCGTAAAAAAAAAATTTTTTAAGGAAAATGGGAGGAGGGGAAAAAAATTTTTTTTCGTTAAGTTAAATTATTTTTGAACCGTTTTAAAAAATAATACAACAAAAAAAAGGGAAAAAAACCAAAAGATAAAGTATATAAAGTATGCAAATTTAAAGAATACATGCTTGGGGTTAATAATGTGTTTATTTTTTTTAGGCAGGATAATGATCATTTACTAATTTTTTGTTGTCGAAAAAAAACTTGATATACTGCAAATAAAGACAATGCAACGGTGTAGTGGTGTGCATTCGGGGTACTTTTTTTGTAATTAAACAGAAGCCTGCTCATCTAGGCGAGGTGACGTGGCGCAACGCGACGCGACACCACTAGACAAGTCAGGGGGAGCAAGCAAGGACAATGTCGCGTGGCATTCGAGTCTCATCGGCCTCCCCTTTTTTTTATCATCGTGAAGAATCTCCCTGTTGCTCTTGCCCCGGGTTTTTTCCCGCCCTTTGGGTTCCCTTTGTTGTTTTTTTTGGCATTTTTTATTATAATTTTTTTTTAAAATTTTAAAAAAAATAAAACAAGTTGTTTAGTGAATTCTGATTTTAAGGTATGTGGGAGAAATTTTTTTTGGGTTTTTTTTTGACGTCTGTATTAAAAAAAGAAGTGAGAAAAAAATTTTTTTTCCGAAAAATGAAAAAATATTTTAAAAAAATTTGGGTTTTTTTAAAATTTTTTTTTAAATCAGGAAGTAAGTGATGGAATTTCCACACGCATTTTTTTTTGATAAATTTCATGGACCCCCCCTTTTTTTGCAGCAATCATTCCAAACACAAAAAAATCTCCCCAATGAGCTCTTCAAGACAACCCGCAACCGAAATGGGACATTTTGGGGAAAATTTCAAGTCGCGCCGTCGCGTCACTCAATGGGCGGGAAACCTTGTCGCGTCGCGATAGTGGGCGAGCACCTTTTTGGGGTAATGTATCTTTAAATGATTTTCATTATACAAAAAGAAACAATGACCTATCCAAATCTATTAAAACGCAAATATATAATTTTTTTAAAAAAAAACATAAAAATTATTTTACACACAATCAGATTTAAACTTATACAACAAAAATAGTAAAAATCACACTTTTTTTTTAAATAGTTAAAATACATAAACCTGATATGCCATGCGTCCTATAGTTGATTATATAAACTCACCTAAAAACAAAATTTCCAATTAAAAAAATATTTCAGATCCTTTTTTAAAAAAAAACAATTTACACTAAAAAAGTTATCACAAATTGACGTAAATTTAAATAACACTTTGGTGATTGCTAGTTTGTTTACAAAGTTTTTTATGATAAAATGTTAATTACTGTAAATAATAAATAGGTATATATTGTTCACCATGGTGAACGAATTTAACTAAATATAAATTATATTCTTGAATTACAAACTTTTTAAAAAAAAGCCACATGTTTTAAAATATTACTGATTTTTTTTAAAAAACTTTTTTGGCAATGCCATAAGTTTAATTTTTTTTATCATAATTAAATAATAGGTATTATAAAAAAATTTTTAAACCGATTTTTAAACAATTGTCATTATTAACCTTTTGTATGGTGAAGGGTTTTTGATGGGGATTTTTTTTTTTTATCAACATAACAAAGAATGCTTAAAAAAAATTTTTTTTTTAACTACTAACCAGAAGTCACCGAAACTAACCCCCCAAAAATATAAGAAAAACCTTTTTTTTTAAATTTTACTTTAGAAAAAAAAAAAATTTACAATTTCCTTTTTGATATTTTAATAAAAATACTTACCCTATTTTAAAACCAAAATTTTTTAAACCCAAAACCCCCCCCATACAATTAGATACCTAAATTTTAACTCAATTTATCCAATAATAATTAAAAAAGGGAAAAATTTTTAAAAAGTCTATGTAATAAAAAAAAAAAAATTTGTTCTAATTGTAATATTAACACAGAAAAAAAATTTTAGGTTAAAATACAACCCCCTTTTTTTTTTAAAAAAGTTTTTTTAAATTTTTGGGGGGCCAAATTTAAGACGAAATTAAAAAAGACCATATACTACCTTTTGGGTTCCCCTTTAAAAAAAAAAAGAATGTAAAATTTTCCATTCCAAA
>JAHBCN010010591.1:0-31308 GCA_019359885.1 Listronotus oregonensis | reverse complement strand
AGATATTAATAATAAATGATTTTTTTTTTAAAAAATTTACCCCCCTGTATAAAAAAAGGTTAGGACGTTTAGGACATACGTTCATATGAAGTTTTCTTTTTAAAATGAAAAAAAAAATTTCCCCTTTTAAATATTGAAGAAAAATTTAAAAAACACCCTGTATAATGTAAAAAAATTCCAAACATAATATTTTATTTCTCGTAAACATTTTTTTTTTATCTTTGTCAATAAAAAATTACTTTTTTATTTTTTATGTTAAAGCTTTTTAAAAAAAATAAAAATTGTTAGCCTTTTTATACGGGGTTTTTAAAAAAAATTTCTTTATTGTGTCAGAGCTGTGTCCCTGGCAAACTAAATAAGCCAAATTTTGATTTAATGGGTTCATTTTAAGAAGATTTATCTAGTAACCATCATATTAAAAAAAGAAAAACCCCTGTTTTTAAAAAAGTTATTTAAAAAAAAGGGAACCCATGGTCATCCGTTACGTACCTGTATCTCCGAAAGGCTTGTAAAAAAAATTTTTGGGAACTTGTCATTAATTTTTTTTGGGGTTTTCTATTGGGACCCAACTAATGTATAATTATAATGGCAAAAAAAAACGCAAATCTTATAACATAATAAAATACAAGGTGTTTTTTTAAAAAAAAATCATAATTTCTGATCGTATCTAAAAACGGAGCTCTAAAAAAAAGTGGGGGCCCCCCTGAATTATACGTAAAAAAAAAAGGGTTAGGAAATTTTTGTTTTGGGAAAAATTTTTTTGTTTTTGGGTTTTTTTTTTTTGTTAAAAAAGTAGCGGGGGTTTTTGAAAAAACGGCAACCTTGTACCCCCCTAGCAAGGGAAAAAAACCCCATAATGACAACGAAAATGGACACCCTGTACAGTTGATTACATTTTTAAAGCAAATCCCTATGAAGGATGGAAAGCAAGGCATACTTGAATGTTTAAAGCAACTGCACATGCGTAAAGCCCTAAAAAGAATATACTCCATAATTCCAGAAACTAAAAATCGCGTGACGGGGCATAGTCCCCCAAAACCCCGGTACGAAAAGATTACACATGGTCTTTAAAAACTTAAACTTTTTTTTTCCTTTAAAAGAAAGGTTATAGTTTAAAATCGAAATTATAAAAAATATATAAAATAAGTATGTCTTTTTTTTCATTATTAAAACATCAGTGTCTTTTTTCTTTTAAATTTAATATTTAAAAAAAAAAAATTGCCCTTTTTTTTTTAAAAGAACAAAAATATATAAAACTGTAAAAAAGTTCACTTTTTAAAAAATTTTTTTTTTTTTGGGGGGTTGCGTTTTGGGGGTTTTTTTTTTTTTATTTTTTTAAAAAACGCCCTTTTTTAAAAAATTCTTTTTACAAGTTTAGCCTTTAAGGCATCAAAAAATTTAAAAAAACCCCAAATAAAATCTATTTTTAGTCATTTCATGCGCTTAAATTAGAACTTTTTTAATAAAAAATTTTTCCCAATATGTTTTATTAAATTTCGTTTTTTTTTCGACATAAAAAACTAATGAACGCTGTTTTAAATTGTTTGACATTATGATGTTTTTCACATAATACAATTTTTGCTGCACTATGAAAACGTTTTTTTTCTTTTGGGGCCCCCTATCTTCATGATTTATATCATAAAAATTTTAAAAAATAAATTTTCTTTTGGGGCCCTTTATTTAAATTTTTTTTCCCGTTTCTTAGGCATTATTTTTCCCCTTTTACCTTTTAAGTAAAAAAAAAAAAAATGTATAATATTCTTGAATGTTTAAAAAACTCGAAAAATTTTTTTTTAATGAAATATTGGGGTTTTTTTTTTCCCCCCCGTTGATAATACTTGTTTTTCTTTATTAAAAAAAAGGGGGGGGCACACCAAGAGTGTTTTTTTTAATATTGTTTTTTAATTTTTAAAAAAAAACTCTGTGCCTTACATGAAATAAAAGGTAATAAAAGTTAATATGAACGTTTCAAAAAATAATGCTTGGGGAAAAATTTTTTTTTAGAGTATAGTTAAAAAAAATGCCAGGTTATACATAACCATCCCAAAAATTCAAATTTTTAATTTTTGTTATTTGCGATACATTAAATTAAATTTAAAAAAATACCCAAAAAAATAAACCATATTTTATTCAAATTGATTATGTTGCTTTAATACACATGCCAAAAAAAGAATTTAAAGGTAAAGGGCTTTTAACTTGCACTAAACAATCCAAATTTCCAAATTCCGAAAAAAGCCTTCTTTATGATACATCCTGTATACTCGATAACATAAAAAAACATTGCGAACAAAAAAATTTTGTAATTTTTTGATCTTGTTATCTTTAATTAATTAGTCATATACTAGTAATTAAAGTTTTCCTAACCAATTAACCTTAGAATTTAAAATACCTTTAATTAAAATTTTGCATGTAAACCATTAAATTTAATAACGCTAAATAACCAACCTATCTTCTTTTCCTAAATACACCTCCTTGCTTCGCTTAATTTAAAGTTTTAAACTTTTATATCTTTTATAACTTAATTAAAATTTTTAATTGCTTTACGGCAAAAACTTTTAAAATTTTCACCTAATAGTCGTTTTTTAAAACACCTGCATTGCCTATAGTTATTTTCTTTTTACAAAGTTAAAAAGGATGAACAATTAAGTATTATACCAGCATTATGTATTTATAAATTGGAGATAAACGTGTGATTTATTTTAACTTTACATGCGAAAATATATAAGCCTTCGTTTATTATAAAGTGTGAATCCAATTAAATTATATATTTAACATCTTTCTTTTTCACTTATTTATTATTTATGATTTAAAAATATTTTAATTTAGTAATGTTCCGAAAGATCTTATAGCTGCAAAGCAGGGACAATTTTTTTATTCGGATTATTAACTTATTTAACATATATATATATATATATTTAAAATAAGTTATCTTTGAATAAAAATCCCTGCTTTACGTATAAGATCTTTTTCGGGACATTAACTAAATTAAAATATTTTTAAATCATAAATAATAAATAGGTGAAAAGGGAATGTATACATATAATTTAATTAGTTCACACTATAAACGAGGTTTTATATATTTCGCATGTGCGTTGCAAATAAACCACACGTTTATCTCAATTTTATAAATACATAATGCTTGGTGATTATATTACTACCGTCAACTTTTAACTTTGTGTAAAGAAAGCGCGTGTTCAAAAACGACTAATAATGAAAATTTTAAAAGTTTTTTGCCGTACTTTAATTGAACAAAGATATAAAAGTTTTAAAAAGCTTTAAAATTAAGCGAGTAATATTTAGGAAAAGGCGATGGAAGTGATTATTTAGCGTTATTAAATTTAATGAAATACATGCGGGAATTTGAATTAGGTATTTAAATAGTTGGTGATTTGGAAAAAACTTTAATTACTAGTATATGACTAATTACCAAAGTCAAAAAATCTTTTTTTTTGTTTAAGCAATGTTTTTATGTTATCGAGTATACAGGATGTATCATAAACTCGATTTGAAATTTAGTTGTTTGATGCAAGTTAAAGCCCACACAATCGAATTTGGAGAATAAAAATATGGTTTATTTTTTTGGGTATTTTGTAATGTATCGCAAGCTACAAAAATTAAAATTTGGATGGTTGCGTTTACTCTAAAAAAACAATATGGATTCGCTAGCATTATTTTATAAATTGAAACGTTCATATTAACTTTTTATTACCTCTTTATTTCATGTAAGGCACAGAGTTATTACTTAAATTAAAACAATATTAAAAAAAACTCTTGGTGTCTCCACCCCCTTCCTTTGAATAAAGAAAAAAGCAAGTAATCGGCGAAAATATAATATTTCATTAAAAATAAATTTACGAGTTATTAATCATTCAAGAATATTATACATTTTTTTGTTTACTTTAAAAGATCAAAGATAATGCCTAAGAAAACGGAAAAATAAATAAGGCAAGAAAAAGAATTTATTTTTAACTAATTTATGACTAAATCATGAATAGAAATTTTGAAATAGGATGGCAAACGTTTTCATAGTGCATTTAAAAAATCATAATGTCAAACAATTTAAAACAGCGTTCGTGGATTTTTTATGTCGCCAAAAACGAAATTTAACTAAAACATATTAGGTCAATTTTATTAAAAACAGTTCTAATTTAAGCGCATGAAATGACTAAAACTAGATTTTACTTGGGTTCTTATAATTTTGATGTGCCTTAAAACTAAACAAAAAAAAATTGCGTTTTTAAATAAGTATAAAAAACAAGGCCCCAAACTTTATCCCAAACAGATTTAAGTGAACTATTTTTACGGTTTTATATATTTTTCTGGCCCAATAAAAACGGCTAATGCTAAATATTAAATTTAAAAGAAAAAAGACTGATGTTTAATAATGCAAAAAGACATACTTATTTTATATATTTTTATAATTTCGATTTTAAACTTATAACCTTTCTTTTAAAGGAAAAAAAAGTTTAAGTTTTAAAGACCATGTGTAATATTTACGTGCGCGGTGCCCAATTTACTGTCCCGGTCACGCAGTATATTTCTGGAATATGGATATATTCTTTTTTGGGAAGCATGTGCAATTGCTAAACATTCAAGTATGCCTTGCTAGGATTTGCTTTAAAAATGTAATCAACTAAAATTGTCCCGTTTCGTTTGTCATTATGAGGCTTTTCCGTTGCTAGGGGGCTACAAAATTTGCCGTTTACAAACTGGCTACTTTTTCAACAAACCAAATTTTCAAATCAAAATTTCCTAACTTGTTTACGTATATTCAGCGGCCCACGTACTTCCAGAGCTTGTGTCAGAAATTATGATTTTTTTAATAAGACACCTTGTATTTTATTATGTTGCTAAGATTTAGCGTATTTATGCCATTATACATGTCCCAGATATGAACAATCTTTCGGAAGCCTTCTTCTACAAGCGCTTCCTACGAGAGATATTCATCCATGTGACCCAGAACGGAATTTTGGTAGATTCAATAAAAAATCAAATTAAATTTCCTTACGTCAATTTTTAGAAATAATTTTTAATCTATATTCCTGTATGTGATTAGTCTTTTTAGTTTAGGGTCAATATACAGGATGGTTTTAAATTTAATGCTTTTTATACAGGGTGTTCCAGAACATGTGGACAATCGAAATCTAATATAAACGTATGTCCTAAACGTCTTAACTTTTTAGATACAAGGTGATACATACTATATTTATGCAAAATTTCATTAAAATATCTAAAGTGGTATTACAGACATTAATAATAAATTATTTATTTTTGAAAATTTTATCACTCTGTATCTCAAAAGTTAAGACGTTAAAGACATACGTTCAGATAAAGTTTTCTTCTTAAAATGGACCGAAAAATTGCTTTACTAAATATTGACGTACAATTAGAAAACACCCTGTATAATGTAAAAAAAATTACCAACCATGATATTTTATTTCTCGTAAACAGTTGATTTTATCGATGTCAATCAAGAATACCTTTTTTTAGTTTAAGGTTTAAGCTATCCAAAAATAATATTGTTGAGCCTTTATCATACAGGGTGTTAAAAAAATGCTATTATTGTGTCAGAGCTAGTCCGTCCCTGGCAAACTAAATAGGCCAAATATTATTTAATGAGTTCATATTAAGAAGACTCATCTAGTAACCATCATATTAAAAAAATATTAAATTACTCCTAGTATTTTAAAATATATTTAAACAAAAACGATTTTCAGGGGCGTCCGTTTACCTGTATCTCCGTAGGGGAGGATCATAGGAAAAAGGTTTATGGGAACTTGTCATAATATTTTAGGTTTTCTATTAGATTCCGAGAGATTGCCCACATATTCTGGACGCCCTGTATACTAATTTTAAAAGTAATTTTATGAAAGAAAATTTTTATTAATATGCCTTTTTGGTAATAATTTGAAAGCAATAGAGTAGGATATACATGGTATACCTCAGATTTAGAAGAGAACGATAACAATTTCTCCTGTTCCACTTCCAATACGACAACAGCCGAAGGCGATCCGTTAGCATATTGTTGGCTGAGGCATACAACGGGATGCAGTACAAGCGTCCAGCGATTTTCTGCATCTCGCTGTGTGATAGAAACATTGCATTATTCTGAGTGGATAACAATAAAGATATTTTTATATTTTTGAACCAGACACAATCGTTTTTTTGACGCATTTCTTTCATAGATTTAAATGACAGTGTTGCCATTCCGTAAAATATTTAGAAGCAATTTTAAAAATGTTTTGTGTCTAGCAAAAAAATTGTAAAACACATTAGTATTTTAGAATGGTAAAGATACTGCATTACTTTAATAATAGGTATTTATTATTTTATCGAGCAAGACAACAAATATAATTTTATTTTTACTGGTCGGCAACACTGCTCGTCGCGTTCACTTGCAATACTTTTAATGACTGTCAAGGGCGGCCAGGCTCATTTGAACATAGGCTTTTGCATTAAAAATAATAATATTCTGCTATTTAAAAAAAATGTATTCGCGTGAACAAAAAATTAATATAATTTTATTGTATTCCAAAGCTGAAAGTGCCGATGAAGTTGTTGGACAATTTGCTTTTAACTTCTCTGGCAGGTCCCATCCTGCCGAACGATATTAAATATCTTTAATCGTTTTAAAAAATCCGGCTGTATTACCCAATGTGGTAAATGTTTTTACAAAGCCCGTCCTATTTCTAAAGAAATAGTCCAGCGGGACGAAAATATATGTGCTTTTTTGGAAGCAAATAAGCCATGCTCCAGCATCCAAATTTCCCAAGAAATTGGCATTTCAGACCGCACAGTTTTAAAAAAGCATGGGTATGAATCCTACAAAATTAAAACTAACCAAAGTTTTCCCAGATGATTATATCAGACGAAAGGAGTTTTGACGATTAAAAAAAAAATCTGTTTACAGATAAATCATCATTTTCTCTTCGTATGGTAAGAGAGTACCTGCAAAAAGTTTTTAACGGCAATATTATTGGTCCACGGTACCGGATACTTTGGTCAGCCAGGTCACCTGATCTTTAATCGAATGACTTCTTTCTATGGGGTCACTTGAAAAGTGTCATTTATAAAAGTGTAAAATTTAAGAATCTAAACCAGCTACAAAACGCTATTTTGTTAGAATGTCATAAAATTTTGCAATATCAACTTAGCAACGTTAGACATGAATTTTATGATCGGTTGGGATATTGTTTAGCTGTTAATGGGGGGTTGTTTAAACATTTGATTAATTAATGTTTTTATGTAATTCTCTATTATTTTTTAAAAAGTTATTGTATTTTATTTCATTTTATTTTTCCACACCTAGTAAAATATTAAGAGTTCAGTTCTCTCTTTTTTCGTATTTATTTTCTATCTTCTGAGTTAAACATTTACAATTATTTGTTGGGATGGCTTTGGACTTGAATTTACTGACAATACGTTTAATGGTTAAAATGAACCAGATAGGCTTAATGAAAAATAAATTTAAAATATTTTAGATACTGCTTTTGGTTTAATTAAATTCTAGTATGATAAAATTATTTTTTTAATAATCGATAGTAATAATTGTTATTAGTTAAACTTAATTGTTACATTAAATAAAAGGTTTGATGAAAAAATAATGTTAACGTGTCTTTTACTTTGAATCTAATGGTTGTGAAATTAAAGAAACGAAAAAAAAATTCCTTGTATTTGGCTGTAAGTCAGATTTGACGAAGCCTAATAACAAATTGTTTGCTGGTGTCTGTTAGTACACACATTGTTGTGATCCAACCAAGATCAAATATAATATTCTATTATAAATGTGATAATACATTATAAGACGGAATTTCCTTTGACGACTTAATTTAATGTTTTTATAGTTTTTACGTATCACGATAACACATTTTTATTATTTACTTTCATTATTCAGAATTATCATTATTGTCAAAGAACCCCAAATATTCTATAATCATTATTTACATTTCCCAAGACTTTTAACACCCTAATAAAAGGGTAGATATTTCTAAAAACACGTAAAAGTAATTTAAACTTATCCTTTGCATAATAAATGTTTCCTTTAAACTAACAATCTATTACCCTACTATTATTAGGTTATTGTATACTTCGATCGTAAACACCCCAAATTAATATTTTAACACTTGATCTTTTCAAATAGTATTTACATACAAAGGAAATTTCCAATCTTAAAAATGGCTCCGCCCCTTGTGTTAGTGGTCAACACAACCCCCATTGTAGAAAAATAAGTATCTAGCAGTATTTTTTCAAGCATCAGTATCTTTAGGTTAGCCATACATTTAAGTTAGTCTCTAGTAAATCTTAGTATATTCAGTGACAGTTAATATTATAAAAAAAAAATAAATAAATAATTTAAATAAACCAAAAAGGAATTTAATTTAAAAATAGTTTGAAAATAATAAAACAAAATTGTAAAACTAAGTGCTACAGCCATTGTAGCAACCAAATTTAATAATAATTTGTGTCATCGGTGACTACTGCATTCGGTGGCACACAACAACATGCCTTCTTTTTTAAAGTCGGTTAATAATAGTATTTAAACCCATTCGAATAAATTAGAATTGGTGAAGATCCTTATTGTAATTTTTTTTAACGTTGCCGTTATTGTTATGTACATAATCACATGACCAAAAAGAAAGTTTTTATAATTTACGGTGTAATAAATTAAAAAGCGTTTGCATGGGTTTCTTTAATTGCCCACTGGATAGTGACAAACAAATCTGCATTGTTAAAATTTTATGAGCATCAGCGAATTAAATAAATCTTAGGTCTAAATGCTTATTGCCTATTCTGTAACCTACTTAAGGAGGAAACGATATTTATGGCTATTTACTCTAACAGTTTCTTTAAACTTAAAATTAAATATGTTGTTAAGTAAAGCCATTGGGGTCTCCGTAAAATAAAATTATAGAGAAAAAAGATAACTAGAATTTTTAGTGCTGGTAACTGATGAACTTTTAAAGAATGTATTATTTATTATCAAACCTTAATAGAGTCCAACAGTTTATAAAGCAAACAAATTTTGTTAATTTTTTAGATTCTAGTTAAAAAAAAAACAATTTTTTTCGCAACTTTTACATATTTTCTTTACCAAAGTGTCCCCCTGGAGGCTAAAACCATCTGGTTTATACACTGTGTTCAAAAAGTTGTAGATCTTGGTTATATTTGTCTTAAAAAAATATTGCAATTATACAGGGTGCTTCACAAACACGGAATAAACCGATGTTGTGTTTTTTTTTTAAAGATATGAGGTAACTTTTATTAATATGTTTAAATTTTGCTTCCAGATTATCTATTATTTCACCTTTTTACCTGTAAGACACTACCAACATTTACAAGACAGGTATTTTTGACACCGCCAAATGAAGTAACTTTATTACTTGAATTTAATATTTATTTTAAATTATGATCCTTACTGATAGAAAATGCATTACCCTTTTGATGATCAGAGGATTCGGAAATCGCCAACGATCCTTTAATGAAACAAAACATCTTTTTAATGATACGTTTCCGGACCGCCTTCCTATTTCCAAATCTACAGTGATCAGGACTATTCGGAGGTTTGACTAAACTGGTCTTGTAAGATCGCCAACGCTCTGGAAGGCAAGAACGGTTAGTAATGAAAAAAAAAAGTTTAGAAATTGTGCAGCATTTTGTAGAAGAACCATATATATCATTAAGAAAAGTGGCCTCTCAATGCGATGTTGGTTTTATATCTGTAAGGAATGTCCTTCCATTTAACAAATTTCATTCCTATAAAATTACATTAGTGCAAGAACTATTTGAGGATGATTTTCATCGCCGAATTGAATTTTGTGAAGTTATGTTGGAAAAATGGGAACGAAATTTGGGTAAGTATAATTCAAAACCAAATAATGGGCCCATTTTTTGTTAAGGCAAATTTAACTTCAAAACAATATTTGCTCATGTTAGAAGATTAAATATTACTTGAAATAATAATTAGGAGAGGTCATAATTTACAATTAACATAGTTTTAGCAAGATGGAGCCCCTGCACATTTTGGTATAAACTAGATTTTTAGAAGCTACTTTCCCTAATAGGTGGATCGGCAGAAGAGGTCAAATAGAATGTCCAGCGAGGTTCCCTGATCTTACGCCCTTGGACTATTTCCTCTGGGGTCAGTTGAAAAGTACAGTGTTTATAACAAAACCGAAAAACATTGATGTACTTAAGATAGGATTAGGACCGAATGTGAATTGATAACTCTATTTATACTCCGAAATGTAATTAATAAATTTTATTACAACTTGGGGCATTGTCAAATTGTTCAGGGAGGCCATTTTCATCATTTAATTAAATAAATTTTTTTCGTAATTACTGTATTTATTATTTTAATAAAAGTTACCTCCTATCTTTTTAACTGATAGATTTAGGTGATAGGACATTAAACAGGAACTAGGGCTAAAATTTTGCGTAGATTCAGAAGGTAAATTAAAAATAATACTATTTTATTTAAAAAAACACAACATCGGTTTATTCCGTGTTTGTGAAGCACCCTTTACACTTGCAATATTTTTTTAGGCAAATATAACAAAGATCTACAACTTTTATCTGAAATATTTTTTGATCAGTTTTCGAAATATCGAGGAGGTTTTTAGAAAATTAAAGTTTGAAAATTCTAGCTACGCCTATGGTGAAAAAATACTTTTTTGTCTGAATTTTAGATAGATAACGTTGGCTTTATTGATATAGCGATGATGGTTGAATTAAAATCAAAACCACTTTTTAAAAAAATATTTATTAACAAAAAAAAAACAATTACAAACATTAAATATCGTTACAAAATAATTTTTCTAAAGGTAAGATTAATTCTTGGACCAGTTGATTTTTTTCTTTGCGGTAAAGAGTGATACCAGTACTCATTGGTGGAAGGATTCATTAGAAGTAGACTTCCGTGCTCCAGTTCCATTTTAACTATAAAAAAAATGTTAAAAGGTCATTAAAATCGTGATAAATATAAGTAGTATGTGTTACTGTATTATTAAAAAAAATAATAAAATATCCCCAAAATGTATACATACACATACGAGTATCCAGAAAATAGGCTTAATTAAGTCAAATTTTTTTAAATTGCCTTATAAAACTAGTAGATAGTGGGAAAAAATAAGAAATATAATTAAAAAAAATATATATAAACAGATCTTTTCCTGAACTCATAGAAAATCAATAATATGGTTCTAGTGGTGCCACCTGTTGGAAAGTTATTTAACATTACCAATGTTCACTTAAAGTTCCCGCTATGAATATTAGAAAGCTTATCGTCTTTTCCAGTAGATGTCAGGAACTGTTCCAATAACAGCCTTGTATGTAAGTAAAACCATTAATTTTAATGTTTTAATATACAGGGTGGCGGCAAAATCAATGGAATGATTTAAATGCTTAACAACTTTTTTATTTAAAATTTTATTTAGGCTTTTGTTTTAAAAATTTGTAAAGAAGGCTTGGGGAATTTAAAGTGAAGCAATACCAAAAAATATAAACCTCAATAAAAAGCGACATTATTCGAAGTCCCAAAATTTTTTTGGAGGGGCTTAGCTGTTTAACTGTCCCAAACCGCTGCCGGCAGCTTTTAGTCCGGGATTAAAGTTTCGTTTAGTGCTTTGTTGAGTTTTTGTACTTTTTTCATTTGTTTCGTTTAGTTTTTTGGATATCTTTAAAAAAAATACTAAATGTGCATAGTAATTGTAATACTTGTAAAAAATTTTAGATCACAATGCGTCTTGAGATGTGAATTCTTTGTTAATATACAGTGTGGATCAGCCAAATGGAATAAATTCAGTATTAAATAAATGGGGGCTTATTCGAAAAAATGTTTGGACATGTCGATTGGTATTTTTAATTGCGCATTTTTTAACTAAACTTTTATACAGGGTGGGTCATGTGACGGTGGCCAGTATGAACTTTCTTAATTTAAATGCAACACCCGGATATTATTCAATTTTTGTTTTTTTCAAAGCATTCTAGACATATTTTATGTACAATGTCCTTTCCCCTATCTTCAACTGTTTCGTAAATATTAAGCGTTTTCAGGTTTACTGCACCCTTCCTTCATCTTTGCTACTTTCGTGGGGGTTACTTTTTTGCATATACCTACTAGAGGCAGCCGTGCCGCTCGGCTGTGCGGACAAGCGTGCGCGGGGTAAGAAGAATAGCTGTATAACATTTCTCTCGGCTTGCTGATTAATTGGGGGAAAGGGGGTGTATACACCGCCAACAAATTAGAGAGGGAGAGAGGTTATACACCTATTCTGTTCTCTCTCAAAAAGTAACTTTCAAAGAGGTGCAACATGCAAGCACAATACATTTAAAAGCACCTAATTTTTTTCCAAAATAGTTAAAAATAGATATAGTACATCAATATATATGAAGAACCCAAAAACTGACTAATATGGGCGTTGCTTTTTAAATTAGGAAAGTTGGTGTTGGCCACTATTACATGACACCCCCCTATAAAAAGTATTTACTAAAAAAAATGCGAAACCCAAAAAATACCGATACACGTGTCGAGTTTTTTTTCGAACACGCCCCCTTTTTATTTTTTTGAATTATTCTTTTTTTTTTTGCCTGATACACTATAGGGTTTTTTTCGCGACTTACCGTTTTTAACTACTGGTTGATAGCAGTTCTTTCCCCCACCATTCTAACCGTTTTTAAACCCCGCCTATCCTCGCAAAAACGAAACGGTTTCGATGTCAACTTACATACTAATGTTTAATACACTCGAAAGTTTAAATTTAAATGTAAGGTCTTTGGAGAGTTAAAAAATTTATCGAAAAGATAATATAAAAACCCAAATTTTTTTCTCTTTTTATAAGATATTAGCTGTTTCCAAGTCAACTATACCCAAGTAATTTTTTCTTTATGATTTAAATATAATTGCACTAATTCATCCATTTGAAGACTAATAATCCAAAAAATCCACCAATCCAAACAGTTGTTAAACCATGAAAAAAAAAACCCCCAAAAAACCCAAAACAATAGAAAAGCCGCGAATCCTCCATTTTTTTTAAATTTAAACTTGACATAACCATTATTAACGCTCTTCCTGACCAGTGGCGATAGCGGTAGATACTGGGTACAAAGTAATGACGTAGATCCCGACGTCAGAAGACATTCTCGTTACCGCTTCTCGCGAAAATAAACCGGTTTTTAACTGTCCTAACAAATTTTAACGCGGTATGTCGCCATTTAATCCTGTAAACATCGCTTTGCCCAAAACTAATTTTTCTCAAAAAAAATCTTATTTTTTTTTTGAGAATAACCAACCCTAAAAAGACTGCAAAAAAATCCTTGAAAGGGACGATTTTCCAGGACTGCAATGTATAATAGTTATACATATAATTTTCCCTTAAAACTGAATTTTTACCGTTTATATTTCTCTCAGTGTACCCCAAACTTTTAAGTGTCTTTCGTCTAAAGTGACGTCAGAAATTTGTGTCCCATATAGCCAATGCCCATTTGGCTTTATGTCGCTTCTTATTGAGCTTTATATTCTTTGGCAATACACCATAGAACAAAGCACGAAAATTATTAAATTTTATTTGTGTCAGTTGTTCTGACACAGCGTATCGCCGACATTTTAATGTGCAGATTGGACCCTCAGCGCCAACAATTATTCGCTTGGTTGCTAATTTTGAGCAACAAGATTCAGTAAGAAACGTTTTTGGTGCTGAAAGTCTACGTACAGCGTGTACCGGTGAAAATATTGAACGTGTACGGAAGAGCGTAAAAGAAGGTCCTGAAACATCAACGAGGGGACGTGCGGCAAAACTTTGGTTATCAAAAGTTTTTTTTTTAAGAAATTTTCGTTGACATTTTTTTTCATCTTTAGCGGTGAAAAATAACCTACGTTAAGCAAAGCTTGTTATGCAGTTGCATTACAGCAAAATTCCAGATTTTACCGCTCCAGACTTTTTCTTTTAGGGCTATTTAAAGGAAAGAGTCTAAGTTAATAAGCCATAAATAATTCTTTAAATAATGACATTTACAATAAAATCCATGCCTTAACACCTGAGATTTTGCGAAAAGTCATGAGACATGTGTTGGAAAAGACACGACTTTGTATAAAGCAGAAAATGGGCGACATCTGCAAGATTTTATTTTTTATGGCTTGAATTATTTTTTATTTGCAGGCTGCATTTTTATAAAATAATGCTAAAAATATATTTACCAATTAAAATAATAACGTTTATTTTGCGCAACCCTGTAGAAGACACAAGATGTTTGCAAAACATTGTAAAAATTATTTTAATATCGATAATTCATGACTATTTTTACCATATACAAAATCATTTATTAATGCCCGCATTAATGCATGATTTTTTGGATAATCAACAATTATAGTATAGGCATTTAAAAATATACAGAACAATACCTGAAACTATTTCAAGGGTGTTCCAACAAAAAACAACATTTCGTTAAAAATTAAAGCTTAGAATATACCGAATATTTATTATAATCAAGAATTCTAGAACGTAGTTAAAATAATATTTGGTTTTATCGATACAATTTTTGTTTACCCGGAGCAATATTCCTTTTCAGCTTTCCCTTTATTCTGGCATCTCTATGTTTAAATACAAAAGTCCTTTGCTGACCAAAAGAGAGCGAGGCAATCGGTGTACTTTTATCCAGTTCTTTTTCATCATCTCTGTGTTCTCCCATGTGATCATTGCCATTTCTGTATCTAAAAATTACATTTTTTACCAGTGGCGTGTCTGGGATTTCCAATTTTTTTTTCTAAAAGGTAAGTTTTATCGTCAAATCCCAAATCTTGCAAAAATATCTGAAATTCTTAAAATTAGAGACATCTGAAATATTTGCATAAAAAATTTGTTAAGTTAAAATTTTTAACTGGTTCTGGTTTTTAGAAAAACATAGATAATTTTGCAAAATTTGGAAATTGACGATAAAATTAAATCAAATTTACCAAGTAAATACAACTAGGGGATAAACTTTTGAAACTTAAATTTTTGTTTGGGAGCGGTGCAATAAAAAATTTGGCATCCGAATTTTAAGTGATCATCTTCCAAAATATTAATTAAAATTGTTGCATTAACATTAACAGCATTTTCTTGACAATCTATTTAAGTTAAAGTGTTCAGCTTGTATACTATGACGTAAGTCTGGCGTCTCTTAACTAGTACGAGTTACGTACCTATTGACTAGAACAAAATTATACTTATGATTACTGACTTCTTCAACTATATTTTTAATTGCTAGAAGTAAGGGAAACCAAGGTTTTGCTGGTATGGTGGTGCCAGAAAATTTATATTTAAGCCCTGGATCACCGTATGCCACTTGCTGACGAGGGATCTGATGCCATTTTCCGAAAATCTGAACCTGCAATATAGAGAAATAAATCTTATTTTTTTTCTAAAAATAGTAGTACTATTTTATTAACACGTGTAGAGTCTCAAGTAGACCTATCAACTTATTTGCATATTTACAGCTGTACAAAGTCGACGTGTCATAGTATTTTTTTACACTAAAAAAAATTGAATATCGTGCGGAGATAAAATTATAATTTTGAAAAAACCAACCAAACCAAATTTATTTCTTTACTTGTGTCCTAAAACCTACTTATATACCAAAATTCCCATCTTGTACAATAAATATTTCTGAAGATGTTTCGTGTAATTAAGTGTGAAACATTAAAATAATTTCAATTTTTGCTTCTATGTCAAGTAAAGCCAAGTCATTTATATACAGGGTGTCCCAGAATATGGGGGCAATCTCTCCGAATCTAATAAAAAACCTAAGCATATTATGACAAGTTCCCATAAACTTTTTTCCTATGACCCTCCCCTACGAAGATACAGGTACATAACGAATGCCCCTGGAAATCGTTTTTGTTTAAATAGGTTTTAAAATATTAAAAAAATTATTAATTTTAATAAGACGGTTACTAGATAAGTCTTCTTAAATTGAACCAATTAAATCTTATTTGGCTTATTTAGTTTGCCAGGGACGGACTAGCTCTGACACAATAATAGCAATTTTTTTTAACACCCTCTATGATAAAGGCTCGACAATATAATTTTTGGATAGCTTTAACCTAAATTCAAAAAAAGATATTCTTGATTGTTATCAATAAAATGAACTGTTTACGAGAAATAAAATATTGTTGGTATTTTTTTACATTATACAGGGTGTTATTTAATTGTACTTCAAAATTAAGGAAAGCAATTTCTGGGTCCATTTTAAGAAGAAAACTTCATATAAACGTATGTCCTAAACGTCTTAACTTTTGAGATACAGGGTGGTAAAATTTTCAAAAATAAATAATTTATTATTAATATCTGTAATACTATTTTACATATTTTAATGAAATTTGGCACAGATGTACTATGTATCAAGAAGTATTTTTAAGTGTACCACATTTTTTTAATTTTCACCAGTGGCGTTCAAACAGAATTTGACCTGCCTATTTTGGCAAATAAAAAAAATATGTGTTACACTAAAAAATGCTTCTTGATACACAGTACATGTGAGCCAAATTTCATTAAGATATTTTAAGTGGTATTATAGATATTAATAATAAATGATTTATTTTTAAGAATTTTACCACCCTGTATCTCAAAAGTTAAGAGGTTTAGGACATACGTTCATATAAAGTTTTCCTCTTAAAATGGAGCCAAAAATTGCCCTTTTTGAATATTGACGTACAGTTAGAAAACTCCCTGTATAATGTAAAAAAAATTACCAACCATATTTTATTTCTCGTAAGCAGTTGATTTTATCGATGTCAGCCAAGAATACCATTTTTTTTTAGTTCAAGGCTAAAGCTATTCAAAAATAATATTGCTGAGCCTTTATCATACAGGGTGTTAAAAACATTGCTATTATTGTGTCAGAGCTAGTCCGTCCCTGGCAAACTAAATTAGCCCAATATGATTTAATGGGTTCATTTTAAGAAGACTTATTTAGTAACCATGATATTAAGAAAAAATTATTAAATTACGCCTGGTATTTTAAAAGTTGTTAAAAGAAAAACGATTTTCAGGGTCATCCGTTATGTACCTGTATCTCCGTAGTGAAGGCTCGTAGGAAAAAAGTTTATGGAAATTTACCATAATATTTTTGGGTTTATTAGATTTCGAGAGAGTGCCCACATATTGTGAGACACCCTGTATAATAAAAATAATAAAGATCCAAGAAGAGAACCCTTAGGAACACCACAATGTATGTTTCTTCTTTCTTGCATAACATTATTAAAATCTACAATTTGTGATCTTTTGAATGACTTAAACCAATTTAAAGAGACACTACAGATTCGAATGATTTACAAACTCAAAAGCTTTAGCTAAATCAGAGAAAACAGAAGCTGCTCAATTACCATCATTTAGCGACGTGTAAAGATGTTCAAGAAGAGAAAATATTACATTTTTATTTATAATTTTTTTGAAATCCAAATTGATTGAAATTTAATATCCTTATCAATAAAAAAAATCTAATTTTGACGATTTTCCCAATTTTTTGTAAAGAAAATGAAGCATTTTGACTGGGAATTTTTACGTCCTGCATGGATTTACCTGAAGGTAGGGAGTAGCCTAAGGATCAAAGTTTATATCATGCCGAGGTGTGCTTTTATCTTGGGGATGGCTGCCACCCCATCTTGGGGATGGAAATTTTTTATTACATTTTAACTACAGAAATCGATTAAAAAGTAATTTTAAGTGAAAAATATTCTTTACATTTTTTTCGTAAAACTAATATTTTTCGAGTTATTCGGGATTGAAAGTAAAAGTTTTTCGACGAAAAAATCCACGTTTTTAATGGGTTTTTTACGAATAACTCTAAAAATATGCATTCTATCAAAAAAACTGTAAAAAACAAAATTATAGCTTTTAAAAATTATTTTTGTAATTTCTCTACAACCAATACGGACTAAGCTACGGCTTGTTAATGGTTGGCTATTGTTCGTCAAATGCTATTAAAAGAATCAAAGTCAAATAGCGGGAAAAATTTGGATTTTTCAAGGAAAACATAAAGGACCTTTCTTTAAAAATTAAAAAAGAGTTTTTACGGTCACTACTCTTTCCTACAAAAAGATCATTTAAAACAACCCCCTAATTCCCCTCTTAGTTAAAATTGATCTTTTTTAATTCTTTTTATATATGTATTATTAATACATCCTGAAGTTTGACCAAATTAAAATGCTTAATTTTAGAAGAATTGGAGCTTAAAGTGAAAAACGATTTTCCGCAATTTCGTAAAAATAGCCATTTTCTTCAAAATAACTCCAACAATAATGAAGATACGAAAAAAATGCTAAGCTATCGAATTGTGGCTCTTTTGATAAAAAAAAAAAAAAAAAAAAAAAAAAAAAAAAAAAAAAAACCCCCTCTTAGTTAAAATTGATCTTTTTTTTTTTTATATATGTATTTTTAAAACACCCTAAAAGTTTGACCAAATTAAAATGCTTAATTTTAAAAAAAGGGTTAAAGTGAAAAACGATTTTCCCAATTTCGAAAAATAGTTTTCTTAAAAATAACTCCAACAATAATGAAGATAAAAAAAAATTTTTTTGTCCTTTTTTATAACAAAGACTTTTTATTACATAGATTTCTCTGTACAATAAATATTTGGCCAGATATGGACGTTTAAAGCCTCTAATTACGAGCGAGCACTTTAAGGGCTTAAAAAGAATTTAATTGACACAGCATTGTAACTCTTAAAAAACCCTACAAAATTATTTTTTTAAAAAAGTTTCTATCATCATATATATCAAAGGAGCTATGTTTAAAAAAACAATCTTTTTTTTTCTAAAAATTCGAATAGCGCACTTCGGAGCATAATATTTTATACAACCGGTATACTTCATACTTTTGCCGGTATAATTTTTGTATGTGATTCTACTTTTTTCCTATTTATATCTATTATATTGGTTTATAAGAATTTCAATGTTAAAAGGGGTGGTTTTTAAGGATTGAAAATTTGCAAAAAAATGAAATTGGTAATATTTTAGGCAGTAATATCTTTAATTAATATATCTGTCAAGCTATTAATTTTTTTGGGATAAATCTTTTTCTTAATTAAGGTATAATAAGGGTGAATTTGTAAGGGTCGAAAATTTGCAAAATAAAATTAGTACATATTTTAAGCAACAGCATTCTAAAATTAAATCACTATAATAAACAGATTATTTTTTTAGGCTAAATATTTTCTTTTTTACGTTAAGCTCTAACAAGGGTTAATTTTTAAGGGTTAAAATATTTTAAAATTGTATTCCAAAGCATAAAAACATCATTAATCAACCAATCCAAACCAACTTTTACCCAAGGTTTAAAATGTTATTCTAGTTTGACAATTAGGGGTGGTTTTCACCCTTAAAAAACAAACAGCGCACAAAACCATGAAATAGAATTTGAAGTAAAGGGTTAGAAGCGCCTAATTCCAAATTTTTATGCAAATTAATGCAGGACAAAAAAATTGCGAGGTTTTGCCATTTTTTAGCTTCATTTTCGGGACAATAATTATTTATCATCAAATCGTTTTAATTTGTCAAATTTTTTTTTGTTAATCTCATGAGGGGTGGTTATCAACTTAAGGTTAAGTTATGGTATTTAAATATTTATGATACCGTAAACTGTTAAAATATTTTTTTCTACAATAAAAGCGTTATTAAATAATTTTAAAATGAAAAAAATATATTTTTTTGTAATTTCGTTATTAAGGGCCATTTTTAAGGGTTGAAACATTACAAATATAATGTTAGATGTAACTCACAACATAAAAATAGATTCATTCTACATATTTAGCTATGATTTAAATTTACATATGGTCTATTTTTATGGTTTATTATTTTTTTAGCATAAGGGGTGGTTCTTACCGCCTAAAAATAAAAAGCACACCTTAAGCATATATAAACTTTGATCTAGAGAGTGAAAACAACTTAATTTCAAATTTTCATAAAAATTTAACTTGTACAAAAAAATCTGGAGGTCAAACACCTTTTTTCTCCTCATCCACTGTACTTGATAATAAACTTATTGGTCCAAAATTGGAAAGTGTATCTTCTCCTTTATGAGTTAGTATAATTGTAGCAGCTTTTTAACATTTAGAAAATTCGTCATTTCATAAAAATAATAGCTCACGAAATAAACATCAAAAAATATGCGACGTTATCAAGTTTATAATTTTAAAAGGAAATTTGCTATTCAAAACGGATCGTGACCTTCTCGGCTCGCAACGCATAAAAATGCATTAGCCGTCTCTTATAACGACGCTGAAAAGCCACCTGAAAAGCCTTTTTGGAAACTTTTCAGCAAATCCTGAATAAAACATCGTCGCGCTGAAAAAGTCTATTCAGAAGAGCATCGGTCCGCTTTAATTCTTTTTGTTGGCAACTTGGTCTGAACACTACTTGTCGGCGTATGTACAACATTTTTCAAGTTTTTCTTTGGGATTTTGTACATTATCCGTGATTTTGTGGAGCCGTAAAATTAATTTATATAGCTTTTTTAATCATTTTTAATCGCTTATACTATGTATTAACCAAGGAAGTTTAAAGGTGTATGGAAGCCCAATGCTATGGCCCATTCGATTAAAAAATGTCCAGCCCAGTATGAAAATAACTGTCAGAGTTGGCCCCGCCGATTTTGCGCAATAACGAAATTCCACGAAATAATTTAATGTGTTGCCTACTTACACACTGATAAATCAGTGTGTAGTTAGGCAACACATTATACTTTTATGAGAGCAGTATTAGTTTCGATTGTTTTGCTTTGTGTGATTATATTTTGTGGTTGCAGAAGTTTTTTGGATTGATAAAAACCTTCTTATTTTAGTGATTAGTGTTTATTAAATTGTGACTATAATTTTGTGTTTATTGTTTGTTACTTTTACGGCCGAGTGATGATCGCGTTGTTAAATTTAGCAATGGACTTAGCAATTGTTAAAAGTTAACAACGGTTTAGAATGTTTAACAAAACATCATTGTCAGTGTTATTCAATGATTTTAGTAGGCAACCTGTCAAAATCTGACATTTTGTTAAACATTCTAAACCGTTGTTAACTTTTAACAATTGCTAAGTCCATTGCTAAATTTAACAACGCGATCATCACACGGCCGATAATATCGTAACAAAACGACTAGAGGTTGTATGGTTTTGGCTTGCAAATCTAAGGGTAACATACCCGGCATTTTTTACTTTAGGCAAGTATTTTTTATATTTAAATTAGGTGCTTCTTATGAGACGTAACGTTAGGTAACCGAATAAATAATAATATATCAATTATGAATTATAGAAAATGAAAATTTCATAGGAAATAGCAGTGAGAAAAGTAAGGCAATCTTAACTATCTTTTAGATGATTTCCACAATGTTTGTGTATTTCTGTGGATTATTAAAAAGAAATAAGGTTTACATTTAGGTACTTTTATTTCATTTAATAATTTAGTACATTCTTTTAAAGGTTCAAAATTATTAATTACTGAGTAGACCAGGCAAATTTTAATTTATACAGGTCCCTCTAATTGAATAAAAGAAAGTACAATTTTATGTTAAAGTTCCTTTTGCTTTTTCTGTATTTGTTTAAAAAGAAATTAGATTTTTGGTTTCTTAAACTTACATTATCAACTTTTTAAGCTCGACATACTGTAGACACATAATATTTAACGGTTACTGTTACAATGGATACCTATGTACCAAAGGTTACTAAACATTATTAACCACTGTTATTCTGTCTCATGAATGTTTTTTATTAGTGAAAAGTATATGCCCAAAAAGCAGTTATAAAAATTTTCACTTTTTAATGTACAACCACAATCTTACGATAAGATTAAACTCATTTACACTATCTTGCCCTTCTTTTATCACAAAATTGGTGATAAGTACATAAAACTATCATACAATGTTTGAAATTTATTTTTTAAAAATCGTGTTTTTATTTATTTACTAAGATTTTTGGTAAAAATACAAAACTCCAAAAATATCGACCATTTAAGTAGAAGGCTGTAAAGTGGCGCCATCTATTCTTTCCATATTATATCAGATGATATAAAATTCAATATTACACAATAATTTTTAATATTCTATGGTAGTATCGTTTAATAACCAACAATTTTGTGCAAAAAATAAATAAAAAACAGTGAATGCTTGAATTTGACATTTGATGATGTCAACTTTATAGATAGTAACAAAGAATTATGGAAGTCCGGCTCTGACCTACTATTCATTGCGCAAACTCCGCGGGGCCAATCCCCGATTCCCGCTGCCCTGCACCCCTGGACAATTTTGTTCTACAGTATTGGGCTTCCATACACCTTTAAACTTCCTTGGTATTAACACAAAAAACTGCAAAAAATGTTCGTTTAGAGACAGCTGGGTAGAAATTGAATCCTTTTGGAATCGCATCCAGGAATCAATTCCTTTTTAAGAATTCAAAGACTGGATTCGTTTACTTTTTAAAAATAGGATCCGTGATCCGGATTCGTTAAATAATTTTAAGATGATCCGGAGTCGATTACTTTTTAAAAGGATCTAATTTGAGACAAATTGGTTTATAAATGCCAAAATACGTCATTTTAAATTTCCAAATTTTGACCTAGCACCCTCAAAAATCCTTGTATTCTTAATCTGAGGCATAGTTTATACCGGGTGGTGCGTCGCCAAGCGAAACGTAACATGTAAATTTTAAGGGGGTTACTTATTGGCTCCTCTGTACATTTTACAAAAAAAATGTAAGATAACTTTTTGAAGAGACCAATCTAACAAACCCTCGTGCCAAGTTTCAAAAAATTTTAATAAGCGAATCTTAAATTATTCAATTAAATGTAATTGCAAAATTAGCAAATTTTCGGTTCAGGTAAAACCAAACAGACACCAGCCACCAGAAAAAAATTGTTATAAGGCTTTTTTAGGTCTGACGTACAGCCGAATACAATTTTTTTTTCTTTTCCTCTATCTCACAACCATTACATTCAAAGAAAAAGGCACCTTAACAGAATTTTTTTATCAAACCTTTTATTTAATGTAACAATTAAGTTTAAAAAATAATTTTATCATACTAGAATTTAATTAAACCAGTAGCAGTATCTGAAATATTTCAATTTATTTTTCCATCAAGCCTATCTGGTCCATTTCTACCATTAAACGTATTGTCAGTAAATTCAAGTCCAAAGCCATCGCAATAAATAATTGTAAATGTTGAACTCAAAATATCGAAAATAGATCCGAAAAAAGCGAAAACTGAACTCTAAATATTTTACTAGGTGTGGAAAAATAAAATGAAATAAAATACAATAACTTTTTAAATAATAATAATAGAGAATTACATAAAAACATTAATTAATCAAATGTTCAAACAACCCCTATTAACAGCTAAACAATATTCCAACAGATCATAAAATTCATTTCTTACGTTGCTAAGTTGATATTGCAAAATTTTATTACATTCTAACGAAATAGCGTTTTGTAGCTGGTTTGGATTTTCAAATTTTACACTTATATAAATGACACTTTTAAGTGACCCCACAGAAAGAAGTCATTCGGTGAAAGATCGGGTAACCTGGCTGGCCAAAGTATCCGGTACCGTGGACCAATAATATTGCCGTTAAAAGCATTTTCCAGGTACTCTCTAACCATACAAGCATTATGGGCTGGGCAACCATCCTTTGGTACCAGATCATTTAATCTTCCCGAACAACTTCTTCCAAGGCGGGTCCAATTTGATTTTGAAATAAGTCCAGATAGGTTTCTGCTGTCAGGTTATAGTCCATAAAAAAGGGTCCAATGATATGGTGTCCCGTAATTCCCACGAATACATTTGTTTTTTGGGGATATTGTGTCCAAGTATGAATGAAAGTGATGTTCATTTTCTTGGCTCCAATACCAGCAATTCTGAACTTATTTGCTCTTTTCATCATTTCAAAACAAAATGCCATTCTTCACTCTTCATCTCCTTCCAGCAGCTCTTGATGTTTTTCGAATTTATACGAATAATATTTGTGTTTTTTTAAAGTGCGCAATACCGTTGTATGATGTTTATTTACCTCTTGCCTAAGAACCCTCGTACTAACCATTTTGTTTTCCTCCACGCTCAGTAGAATATTAAGATCTCTGTTCTCTTCAGCTCTATTTTCGATATCCTGAGTTAAACATTTACAATTATTTATTACGGTACCTTTGGACTAGAACTTACTGACAATACGTTTAATAGTTGAAATAGACGGAATGGGCTTGGCGGAAAAATAAACTAAAAACATTTCGGATACTGCTCTTAGACTGTTTCCCGCATATTGCCACCTAATTATGGATATTTTTTCGTCGATTGAATAATTCATACTTTTTTTTAATACCGACTGTCACTGACTTATTGACACTTTTCCTCATGTCAGGGACAATATTCATTTTACTGGTGTCTGTTTGGTTTTACCTGAACCGAAAATTTGGTAATTTTGCAATTACATTTAATTGAATAATTCAAGATTCGCTTATTAAAATTTTTTGAAACTTGGCACGAGGGCTTGTCAGATGGGTCTCTTCAAAAATTCTTTTAAATTTTTTCTAAAAAATGTACCGGGGAGCCAATAATTGATCCCCTTAAAATTTATATGGGATTTCTTATGTTTCGCTCGGCGACGCACCACCGGGTATGTAAATGCCAAAATCCGCCATTCTAAATCTTTCATTTTAAATTTCCAATTTTTTACCTAACAATTAGATTCTTAATCAGTATCACATTGTTTTCGAAAATAAGGATAAAGAATTTTAAAACATTTTCCTATCAAAATCTTTAAATAAGGAAACCTAATACGTGATTTTTAATCAAAATATGTTGTTTTTCAGGTCCAAAGAAACAACATTTTTTTTTTCATTACCTGAAGTATGGTATCAAAAACGGGCATAAATTTTACCTTCATTTATCTTTAAAGTTTTGATTACTCGATCTTCATAATTTTTTAATATGTTATCCTTGAGATAACCCTAAGAAACTTTTAAAAGGGATATTTTATTAATCCTCTTCAAATTTTTATATTTCGCAAAAGCACTTTGTGATGACGAGATAAGAAGTTAACTTAAAGGTTACGTTGTCTTTCGTTACTTAAGCAAGACTAGACCAGAACCAAGACCAAGATCCTGCCCTTTTCGCTTAAGCTAAGAACCAAGACCAAGACCGGGGTATGCAAGACCAAGACTCAAGACCAAAGACCGAGAAGTGCAAGACTACGCAAGACTAAGAGCGACCTGCAAGACTCTTGCACTTTTCCATTTTTTTTAATATTATAAAATTTAATTTTTATATTCCATATACAGTGGTATTTCATACAGACATGACAAAAAAAGTGTCAAGAACTGCTAAAAATGGCGATTATTTAATAAGTAACAAGTTTCTTTAATTAAATAATAGTTAAATTGTTCACTTTTTTTTATACAGTTTTCTAACAACGATAACTAGTAAATTCAATAACATGTTTCAAAATTAATAAGATTGTGACTCAATAGTCCGACAAAGCTCTATATTTTCGAAACCATTCACGACACAGAAAAAATATGGGTATAGTTGGATCATTTTTAAAATAAAAATTCGGTGCCCTTTGAAAAGAAAAAAAAAACATAAAAAGTAGCAAAAAGGTTTAATTTTTATTGTCGGTCGCTTTTGCTTTTATATGGTCTATTATTACAGTCACGTGCGGGAAGCGGCACATTATAAAAAGCAAAGGCAGCCGCAGTACAAACCAAATCTTTTTTGCTACTTTTTATGTTTTTTTTTTCTTTTCAAAGGGCACCGAATTTTCATTTAAAAAATGATGCAACTATACAAAAGTTATAGAAGCTGAAAATTACTTTTATATTCCTAATGTTTTTTTAAATTAGCTATCTAGTGATGTCACTTATAGGCTGGATCAAAAATTTCCACAATACAGAAAAACATTATTCTTGTTCCACACTAAGAAGGGGCTTCTTAAAACTAAGATATAAATGTAAAAGAGAAGGATTGATAAAAAATATTATTTTTATGTCATATAGAAATATTTTTTATATAAATAAATTTTAAATATTAGTTTCGGCTTAGACGGAAAATAGTATTTAAAAACCATCTACGTTAATATTGTTCCTATATGAGAGTTGAACAATTTACAGTATAATATACATGTGATTTTTTAAATAAATTAATCGAAAAAATTTTTGGTTTTAGGTTAAAAGCTAAAAATAAGATATTTTTTTGAGTGACAGTGGATTTTATGAAAAAAATTGAAATAGAAAATAGTTTCACATTTTAGGCCCTTTTCTTCTATAATTTTTGTATGTTCAGTTTTTCACCATCATGAACGGATTCAGAAATATCGAGCTTTGTCACACTATTGAGCCACCTTGTCTATGCAGAATGTTTATAAAGTATTTGTGCCAACTTTGTACGAAAAATGTTAACTTATTTAAAGATAAAAAGTTTATATGAACACTAAAGATTCCTAAATAACTTTTTTTTGAAGCAGAAACCAATTTTTACATATTGAAATTATTTTCACGGAAATTTCACATCTTGATATTAAAAGTTTTTTTTCTGCTCACTCAGTATACAGATTTGTTTTTATTTTATATGTTTCTTTAAAGAAAATTTAAATAATTCTTTTCATTAAAATATTTCTATGTGCCACCAAATGTATAAAAGCAGGTTGTGTCTTAATTGAACTTAAAATAAAGCGCTATAAATAAATAAACCCCTACATTAAAAATATGCTTTTTAATTAAATAATTCAAATGTACGTGTAAGCTTAAAATGGGTATATTTTAATATTTTAATGCAAAAAACATAGTCGCCATTTTGTATTTATTTTTAAGTATTAAGAAATATATTTTATTCAAGATTACTTACTTTAAATTATTACTACCAAAAAAAAGCAAGACCAGCAAGACTCTTGCAGCAAGACCAAGACCAAGACCAAGACCGGGTGGTGCAAGACCAAGACCAAGAACAAGACCTTCCTTTGGCTTGCAAGACCCAGACCAAGACCAGGCTTGCAAGACCAAGACCAAGACCAAGACTAGCCCGGTCTTGGTCTTGGTCTTGCTTTGCTCATCACTACGCAAAGCAGAGAAATTATTAAACTCACTGTAAAATTACAATAAGATGTCCCATTTATAGGTTGCTAAGGAAATCTCAAGAATCACATTTAAAAACCTTATGAAGATCTACCATCGCAAGTTTTGGAATACAATTTGAAAAAATGTGTCATTTAACGATGCTCTATTATCCTAAGGGCAGACTGCCAGGATAATAGAAATATTGTGTCCCGATCACGCGTTATCCATCAATCCAAAAAAGACAAAGATGGTTCTCTTCACAAGGAAAAGAATGATGATGAACTTAAACGCTCCTAGACTCCTAAACACACAACTAAGCTTTGCTACAAAGAAAGATGAAATAACTTGTGGTAACATTTGATAGTAAGCTAACATGGAACTCCCACTTGGAGAAAAGAATCAAGAAAGCATACATTTCTTACGAGCAGTGTCGCCGGACCATAGGCAGATCGTGGGGACTGTCACCTAGAGTCACCCTGTGGATCTATATGGCCATCATAAGACCTATGCTAACCTACGGTGCGTTCTCTGGGGACAGAAAGCCCAGCAGACGACAGTTATCCAAAAGCTAGACCATGTACAGAGAATGGCCTGTTTCAACACCACCGGAGCCATGAGAACAACACCAACTAGGGACATGGAGGTAATCCTAAACCTTACACCCCTTGACATATTATTTGTCAAGGAGGTAGTTTTGACGGTTATGTTGCGCCTCCGCACTGTTGGTATAATGCCGAACATAGGAGTTGGCGCACAGAGGCGTCGTTTGTGGAGTGAGGCGATAGGATCGCTTCAACTGCTGCATGCGAAAGTGGACTCTATTGCGTCATGGTTTGTTATTAACAAACCCTACAAAATTGACGTCAAAGGAGAATTGAACACAAACGTGGCAGGTATAATTAATATCTACACAGACGGTTCGAAAACAAAAGATAGTACGGGATGTGGAATTTGTTCTAGATCTCTAAACTTAAACATCACATAGGCTATGAGTGAGCTGGCCAGTGTGCTCCAAACTTAGCTAAGCGGCATAACCATAGCTGCAAAAGAAATAAGCAGTAGAAAATCACTGGTAATGTCGTGCTTATCCATACGAATTGCAGACAGACACTACTAGCCCTAAGGAGACCATGCTACACCTCCGGTCTGGTACTAGAATGTCACCATGCCGTTGTGGACGCTTCCAGCATGAATTTGGTCACTCTCTGGTCTGGACCAAAGGACACCGCATCGCTGACTCGTTGGCCAGAAGGCTGCTGGGACAAACCTTTTGAACCCGAACCTTTCGTAGGTCTGACAGGGTCTACGATAAGGGACCTAATCAAAAAACACTCTCATTAGCAGTTTACAGCACGATGGGATGAAACAGTAAACTGTTACTTTTTCAGGGAGTTACTGAACTATCCTTACAGAGATACAGCTAAATATTTCTTGGCAATGCCTAGGGCGAGCCTTCGTCTAATTTCGGGGGTTCTTACAGAACATTGTCAACTGAGAAAACACCTCTTTAGAATGGGTATAAATGACACACCTCTGTGTAGAGGTTGTAAACAGGAAGACGAGATGGTGGAGCACTCCTTTGTGACTGCCCTGCTCTCGTCCAATAGAAGATCCATGCTGGGAGTATTGGCTTTTTTGGCCGACATTAAAGAGATTTCCCTTGGCGACGTTCTTAGCTACTTTAAATCAATAGGATGGGCGGCGTACTGAGTGAGTCCCCTTTAGGAGGTATCAAAATGGGCCTACTGAGGCCTAGGTGCAGTGATGTTTATCACCCTCCGCTTTCAGATACAGAGAAGGGTGGTTTCATGTTAATCTCAGAAATAACATATTCAAATTTCAGGAATATTTACCAACAACTAATTTTTCTAAGGGTTACAGCACTTGAAAATAAGGCTAAATTTATATTTCCCGGCTCGGGTTCCGTGAAAAAATCTTTGACGCTTGATTTATCATCTGGATTATGTAGTATTAATGGTATCGTAGTTACTATTAGTAAGTATAAAAACTAAAGATGATCTGGATTCATGATCCGCTAAATAGGAATTGATGCCCCGGATTCGATTTTTTTTCTTTTAAAAGAAATCGTGACTCGTATTGGTGACTCGATTCCTTTACGAGAATCTGGACCCGTAAATCGATTCCTTTTGTGAAGGATCCGCCGCAGCTTTGCTAGAATGTTATTATTTCTGCGTATCAAAAAATATTCGATCAAATGCTCAAATAGTTTAATTTTTGTAAAATAACTAAATTACTATGACTGTTAATTTTTTAAAATTTTTACAGTAATAATCAAAGGCAATAATCTCGGATATGATTTCTTTAATAGATTTCTTTTTGCCATTCCTTATTTGACAGAGTCATTTAAAGAACGAAATTTGGAATTTTAGATGAAGCAATTGTTTTTTAAGAATGCTTTTTTTAAATCAAAAAACCAATATTAACAAAGTTTTCCATTTGGCAAGAGAATTCACACACACGCTGTATATTAAAATCTTTAAACTACGTAATAATGTAAATATGTTTTGGTTTAATCGAAATTCCTCTAAACCTAATATCACTTTCTCAGTTGTATCTCCTCTACTTTGCGAAAATCTCTCCCGCGTCGCTCCCAATGCAACTTTTTATTACTGTAATTCTCTTTAAGTGGTATTCATCCCACTGCTGAAATCAGAATTTGGAATTTCCTGCTTTTAGCAGGAGATGCAGCATCGAAATGGTTTTACTTTGAATTGGCCATTAGTTTTGAATCTCTTTGGCTATCAGCAGGAAAGTAATTAGTGATATATTCGACAAAATCTACTGATGGATCGCTTTCAGTATATTCGCCAAATGTTTAAAACTCCTAACTTAGAATTCCTTTTTTCGTATGGGGCCACTTGAATGCATGCATGGGGATTCGGAAACCGTAAAAAGAAGCGGAAATTATGGGTTGCCTTTTAAAAAACATGCCGATTAGAAAGTTGTTTCCGAGTATTCTTCCAAAAAAAACCCAATTTGCTGATTTCGTTTTTATTTTTTTTTGACGTTATTTAAAAAGAAAAAAAATTTTCCGTTATGGGGCGTTTCGTTTTTTGTTAGACCCATCAACTTTATTTTTAAATACGGACCTGGGTTTTTTTATTTAATTTTTTAACCCCAATTATCCCAATTACAAAAAAAGAAACACTTCATTTTTATTCCAAAATGGAACCCCTATGAAATGAAGTGCTTCCTTGTCTCCTCATTTCTCATGAAAAATAGTTTATTTGAAAAATATTGGTGTTATACATCATTGTAATTGGGATTATTATGCTTCAAAAAAAAAGCAATAAACAATTGAGTGCCGCATTTAAAAAAATAAAGTTGATGATGGTTTACAAAAAAAAACGTGTACGAAAATCTCTCAACCTTTTTTAGAGCTTAAGAAGTGAACAAAAAAGGTCTTTGTTTTTCCATATCTAAAAACGCCGAAAAAAAATTAAAAAAGAAATCGGCAAATTTCTGTTTTTCCGGATATCTCAAATCAAAATTTTAAACTTTCAACGGATGTTTTAGGCACCTTGCCGACTTCGATTTCTTACGGTTTCCGAGCCCCATGCATCCTCAATCTGTGGCACCCTTATATGTTAGAGTTATCAAAATCACTATAAAACAATAAAAAAAGAAGGGTCTTAAACTAAAAATATATACAGGTTGCCCGGAAAAATGTTGGAAATCTTCCGAATATGAAAAAAACACCTAAAATAAAAAAATTAAAGCAAAAAATTCATTAAAAAAAACGCCACCCTGCATATTCTGGTAAAAATTGTTGGACTGTCACTGGGAATGTCGACGTGGATGGTTTTTAAACTTATTTTTGGTTTTAAAATAACGACGCTATTTTCTTTTGGCATTGTTTTGACTTTTTTGCCAAACCGGACGTGATATTTAAAATGATTTATATAAAAAGTATTCCCAATTCCCATCACTTTAAATTTATACCATTTTAAAAATCTTAGGTTTTTAATGTGAAACAAAAATAAGGATTTTGGGTTTTGGAATTTTTTGATCCACCGAAGTGGATCACAGATAGTTAATTTAAAAAAAAAAATTAGGAATAAAAAGTAATTTTAAGTTTATAATATTTAAATCCTGTTTTTTCATCGTAAAAAATTTTAATTTATTATTTTTAAAACATGTTATTAAATTTATTTACTTGTGGGAAAATATAAAAAACAAAGTATCGATTTAATTACTCTATTAAAGAAACCCCTTTATCATTAAATAATCACCTTTTT
>JAHBCN010010590.1:0-31337 GCA_019359885.1 Listronotus oregonensis | reverse complement strand
AAACAAAAGATCAGGTATTTGAAACTTTTAGAGATTTCAAAAGTTTAATCGAGATTCAACCGGAAAAAGAATTAAGATTTTGCGCAGCGATAATGGGGGTGAATTTTGCAGCAATGTGTTTGACAAGTACTTGGGGCAAGTTGGTATTATTCACCAGAAAACTGTGTCATATACCCCGGAGCAAAATGGTTCTGCAGAAAGGCTGAACAGGACCCTAATCGAAAAGGCTGGGTGCATGCTCTTCGACACCAACCTCGACAAGAAGTTCTGGGGCGAAGCTGTAAATACCGCAGCGTATTTGCAGAATAGGACTGTGACATCTGTACTGCCTGACAACAAGACTCCGCATGAAGTGTGGTTCAACCGAAAGCCAGATATAAAGCATCTGCGCATCTTTGGCAGCACCGTGATGACTCATATCCCGAAGGAGGCCCGGCTAGAGTAGGATAAAAGGCTAAGAAGACCATACTCGTGGGATATAGTGACGGGAGCAAAGGGTATAGGTTGTTTGACCTGAGACCAATTTTGTGGTTATTCGGCGAGATGTGCAAATAATAGAAAACACTCAGGACACAGTTGAAGTCAACATTAAAGAGTGTAATGTTTCAGAAGAAATATCTTCTTCAGTGGGGGCAGGTGAGGCTTTGGGCACAAAGGAACATTCCTCAGACACGAGTGTACAGGGCGAGTCAGACTTGGAGTCGGAGAAGAGCGTTGAAGACTGTGAAGGTGGCAGCAAGGACAGCTCGAAGGACAGTGACACGGATTATGTCCCCACAAGTAAGGTGGTCGAGCAGAGGGTTCCAGAGCCAAGGTCTTCAAAGAGGCAGCCCAAACCCAAAGTGTTGGAGGATTACGTCACATACCTGTGTGTTGAGGACCAGGGACTTGAAGATCCAGCTACAGTGGAGGAGGCTATGACCAGGCTAGATGCAAAGATGTGGAGAGAGGCTATGCGGGATGAAATCCAAAGCTTTGAGGAAAATGGAGCATGGGAAGTGTCGGAGTGGCCTGCTGATAGTCCGGTAGTGAAAAATAAGTAGGTGTTCAAAAGAAAAGTCAGTTGTGATGGTGAGGTAAAGTATCGTGCGAGATTAGTCGCCAAAGGGTTTTCGCAAAGACCTAGCATTGACTATGACGAAACCTTTTCACCTTTTATGCGTTATTCTACATTAAGATTGTTATTTGGTTTGTCAGTAAAGTTAGGCTTAGACATAGTACATCTTGATGTAAGAACCGCCTTTCTAAATGGGCATTTGAAAGAAAATGTGTATATGCAAATGCCAGAAGGGTATTTAGAGAAGTTCTTAATTACTTAATGGAGCATTTTAATAATCACATATATCCAAGATGGCAAAAAGTGAAGAGGTTGAATCAAAAACGCGAGCTAAAAAACCCGAAAAAAAGTGGTAAATTGTTTACAATGTGGAAAAGTGGTAGTAAATTTTGTAGAGTGCAGAAAGCGTAGTTGCTTTTTTCACCCATCGTGTATGGAACAAGCTGCATCACAAAAAAATGCTAAATGGATCCAGACGGCTGACCAGCCTAACCGTAAAAGTCAACATAACGAGTTAAACCTGTCGAGGGGATTAATATTAGAAGTACAGAACAAAAAGCTAATCCCGGAACATAACTTAAAAGTGCTTTAAGAAAAAGTGGATTTTTCCAAGAAAAAGTAAAGAACACGAGTGTCATCATTAATTGAACCAGAAAACCCGCCAAAATCAGATGGTAAAACAAGTGCAGAAGCTAAAATTTCAAAACTACCTGAAGAAAGTGGTCCAAATTGCTGGTCCAAATTTGCTGAAATCCCAAATAACAAAAATCAACACAACCGAAATAGAAATGGTTCCTCCATCCATACCGTATCGAATGCACTATCGAATATGGCTGATAGTGGAAAAACTGTACGCCAATGGTTTCAGCAACAGATGATGCCGCTGACGCTAACCAGTCTGACATTCAACAGATCCACGGCAACCAAAAACAACAAAACGAAAGTTAACCAAAACACAGAAGGGAAAATAGAGCTTTATAAGTCATTTCCTTCGCAATGAAAAAAAAAAACAGTAAAAACTGGACTAATGTCTTATATCGAAAGAAACATAAACCTACAAAATTTGACAGGCCTAAGCCCCTTAAAGGCTTTAACAATGAAAGCCACATCCTTTAAACTGCACAGAGGACGGCTTTTCTATTTGTTTCGGGACTATCATCATCGATAATGAGGGATAAAGTCATACATTGTCTAGAAACAAAGAATGAAAAATATTGTAGCTTCTTTAAGTTAAGTGTAAATTATGACGAGAAAGAGCGCTAACCATTTTCTGAATCTGAAATGTCTGGAATCCACAAGGTCACATCTGAGGGCACCCAGGGTACACTAAACACCACAAGGACGAAAGACACAAAATTGGATATAGCACACAATAATGCTCAATCACTGAAGTACAAGTTGGACCAACTGGAAGCTTTTCTAATAGATAAGGATGTTGATGTCTTATGTCTTACAGAACATTGGTTAAAGAGAGATGAAATCCCAAACCTATCCATAAAAGATCTTTGATGTGTTAACTTCTCGGCACAAGATATTGAAAAAAGCACTGCCAAAGACACTATAGAAGCAACTCCAGCGAGGTTTTTTGATCTAAACATTAAAAAATGTGTTAAATTATCTGCAGTTTCCATAACAAAGCTTAATACTAATATTTTGTGAACTCCAATATACTTCAAAATAAAAAAAATAAATATAAAAAAGCAAAAGAGATTCAAATAATAGACCAACTTCCTCATCGAGGAATTTTGATAAAGCTATATGGAAAATAATAAACAAAAATACGAATAGATCTCCAAAAGATGCTGGTGAAACTTTAATCACTGCGAATAAGTTTAACAATTATTTTAATAAAATTGCAAAAACTTGGTTAATAAAATTTTAAAAAATATATAAATTCTCTAAATGACATATATTAACCTAAATACTCTAGCTAATTCGTTCAAGTTCCTTGAAGTTAATTTTAATAAAGTTAGAGATATTATATATAATCTAAAAAATAAACCAAACTGTGATATTTTTGGACTAAATGTAAAAATAATTAAATCGATAAAAATCTAATAATATTCTTCTTAAAAAAATTAATAAATAGCTGCTTGAATCTTAGTAATTTTCCTGATATCTAAAAAAGCTGTTGTATTGCCTACCTACAAGAAAGAAGACAAAAACCAAGCTTCTAATTATCGGCCAATCTCACTAATACCGATAATCTCCAAAATAGTAGAAAAGCCAATGGCAATGCAAATTGTACAATTTTTTGAAAAGTCTGCATGTTTTTCAGAATGCCAGTTCGGTTTTCGTAAAACCCGAGATACAGTGATGGAAATCCTAAACTAAATTAATGAAATCATTACATCATTTAAGAACAAGGAATATAATGCTGTCTTCTTCTGTGACCTTATTAAAGCGTGTGACTGCGTATTGCACAAGCTTTTGGGTAAAAAACTGGAATTTTACACCTTTGATACATCAAGCATTAAATTAAGAGTCCTATCTTGGTAACAGAGTACAGGTGGTGAAAATCGGAGAAGTAGTGTCGTCGGAGGCTGGTATCGAGGTGGGAGTACCCTTAGAGATCAATATTGGGACCGATTTTGTTCCTAATATGTATCAATGATCTACACTGGAGTAAGCCATTGCGAGTTTCACACTATTTGCCTACGATACCACTTTGTCTGTACCCATCAGCAATCTGGATTGAGCAGTACGCGAGTTGTGCAATGAACAGTCGAGGGCTGGTTTGGTGCAAACGAGCTGCTTCTCAATAAAGAAAAAACGGGATACGGAGTCAATGAACAATGATATTATATTAGTAAAGTTCTTTGAAGTCCATCTGGATCCTAAACTGGGGTGGATTCCACAGATAGGTAATTTAGCAACGATACTAAAAAGCAGCTTGTTTGCACTGAGAGGGCTCTCAGAGGTGTGCTCTGTTTTACTCGGTGACCTATGCATAACTTGTATGGGGGCATGCGGCAGGTGCGGGTAGGATCTTTGGTTGGCACAGAAAGGACGTTAGAACTTTAGCCAGACTGGGATAAATGGATAACTGCAGACTGGCTTGTGTATCTTATAAAAATTTTGACCCTTTCATTTACTTATATTCTGAAAAATTTATTATGCATAAAAACTAACGTAAATCGATTCAAACTTCATGGTGAGCTCCCTGACCATAAAACCAGAAACAAACCTAATCTTATACCTACCTGTATATCGCAGTCTTGAGAGGTGTCGAGATGGCCCTGGAAGCCTTGCAGTCAAGCTTTACAATAAGTTTCCAAATGAGCTCAAAGATATTACTGTATTAAAAAAATTAAATAAAAGATAAAAATTATTTTGCTAGAAAGACCTTTTTAACGTGTAACTTGTGACGTATTTTTAATAAAAAACTATTTTTTTTTAAATTTTATTATAAGACTGGGACATGTAACTCCTACATCAGTAAATGCCACAAACATAAAATCAAGTATTTTCGATTTTTTAAGTGAGAACTTGGGATGTGTCGAAAAAATTGTTGCTGTTGGCTGCCACGGGACCGTTGTAAATACAGGTTTTAAGAATGGAATTGTAAATAAATTGGAAGTACCGATTGGACACTCGTTACAATGGCTGATTTGCCTATTGCACGCCAACGAACTTCAGCTTCGCCATTTGATAGAGAAAATGGATGGTAAAACTAACGATCCAAAGGGATTTTCAGGGCGGATCGGAAAGTTGTTGCCAACATGTCAGAACCTTCCAATAGTCAAATTCGAAAAGATTGAGGGTGAACTACCAGAATTCAACTTAAATGACTCCAGTACTGATCAAGTGTATTTGTATAAAATGTGTTCCGCAATCGCCAAAGGTGAAATACCCTCAAATTTACCCAGCCGTGATCCTGGAAAAATGGCACATGCTAGATGGCTGACAACGGCTAATAGAATTTTAAGACTGTATGTAGCCACAGAACAACCTTCGAACGAATTAATAACATTAACGACATTTATATTGAAAGTCTATGCTCCTACTTGGTTTGATATTAAAATTAAATCATCATCTACTGAAGGCTCCAGACATTTATTCTCTTTAATTACGAGATCCAGATATCTATCAAGTGCAGTTAAAGAAGTGATTGATCCAGTAATACAACGAAACGCTTTTTTTGCTCACCCTGAAAATATTCTGTTGGCAATGTTAAGAGATGAACGAAAGCATATTAGAGAACTTGCGCTAAGGAGGATTCTCAAATGTAGGGTAACGGGTCTTCAGAATGGCAACATCCGAGCATTCCAAGTTCCTAAATTAAATTTTCAGGCTTAAGATTATACCGAATTGATAAGCTGGCAGTCAGTTAGCTTATCTGAACCACCAATTACGAAAGCAATATCCCATGCAAGAGATGATTGAGACCTTTCCTGACGACATTGAAATTTTAAAGTACCCTTGTCACTCACAAGCCGTTGAACGATGCATCAGGACAGTCACCGAAGCTTCTGCTTTGGTAAGCGGAAAAGAATCAAGAGATGGCTCCATTCGAGTTTGGATTGCCTCCAGAAAAAAAATCCGAAAACGGAGACAAAACCGCAATTTTTAAAGGCGTTAGAGCAATAAACTTTTATTTTTGGCTTGTAGGAGGAAGGTAGCGAGGGAGGTAGGGAGGAACTCGCTATGCAGCCACCTCCACGTGGTAAGTTCTGGGTTATTTCAGTCCTTAAAATATAATTTTTAATGAGTGAAATAGGCGAAGCGCTGCATTTTTCACCTACATTTAAATGGCAAGTTATGTGAAAAATTCAACTTGAACTAGGCACGTGAAGATAATGTTTGTCAGGCTTACTGAGATCTCAAACTTAATTTTTTACCCATATAGTTCGGCCCACCCTAATGGCTACCTAGATACAATGGTTATGGTAATAATTAATGTATTTTAAATGCTTATGGTAATAATTACAGTCATTTAAAGTTAACAAAAGAACTTTTCTATAAATATCTTAATTTTTTTTAATGGAAACATCTCTTGGACAACCATTTTTTAAATAGAGCATCCTTTTCCCATTACATTCTTATTGTCAGTTTTGAAATCGGTTCAAAAATAATTACAAAAACTGAAAATTTACATTTAATTTTTATCGTATCATAATACTAAATAACAAACCAAGCACGCATAAACTACCTTTAGATACTACAGCGAGTCAATTTAACTATTAAGGTACATATACAAATAAAAGTGTTTAATTGTTTTTTAAATAATATTATAAGAAATTCAAAAAGGGTAGTTTTGCATGATTAATAGGGTATTAAATATTTAGATACCATAAAAATAAACTCTAAATTTGCAGTTTTTGTAATTATTTTAAAAGCTATTCAAAATGACGATTTGTGCGTATTGGGTAAAGAATGATCTATCTAAAGAGTATTTTTTAAAAAGATGTTTTCATTTTAAAAATTTAAGTTAGTTATAAAAAAGTAGTTTTGTTAAGTTTGCTTGCCTGTAATTATTATCATTACCATTATAATCCCACAAATGTATTTTTTGACATTGTTTGAGTTTAACAGATTAACTTTAAAAAAATCAAGATAACGGTATAAAATCTTTTCAGTGAAAAAAGCTGGAGTTTAGCCACCTTAAAGATTAATTTGTTAAGGCCCAGTTTATAAATCTTTTGTTAAATTTATCTTGCTGGTAAAAATAGAATGTGCCCTGTCATTTGTCAGACATAAGGTTTATGTCATATTCTACTTTTACGGATTTTTTAGGACAAATTCGACGAACGAGGTTAATAAACTGGGCCTAAAGCTTCCGCTAGCGGAAAAAAAATCTTTCAAATGCAACATACATATCCAAAGAAGTGGAATTATTACTACCATAATAATAAATATAATAGGTTTATTAATTTTCCATGATTTTAATGCACACACAAAGCACCCCCAGCACAGACGACTAAGGTTTATTTCGATTTAAATAGGTTTTGTGTAGTTTAAAATTTGTTATTAGATTTAAAAATGTAAACACAAACTAAACTATGGAATTTTGGATTTACTTAACTAGTTAAGAAAATCTAAAATCAGAAAAAGCTAAAAAATAAGTAGCAACTGGTAGGATTTTTAACATTTATTTAAAAAATCTACCTTTTTTACTAAGCAGTGCTTAAAAGCATAATTTAAAAGGTTAATAAAAACATAACTCCAATTATACTACATATCTATACAACACAAACATAACTGCTATTACGCTATAACTGCTATAAGTAATATTTTAAATAGGAAAATACATTATTTAAGTATAATAAAACAAATCAATTGATAACGACAACATTTTTGAAGTTTCTAAAATACTTAAAATATTAACAGAAACAAAAACATACTATGTAAACTTATAATGTCTTCTTCTTCTTCTTCTACTCGTTTGAGATCAAAGTGATCTGTTAATTCCGGGCTTGCCGTCGTAACATTTCCTGTGATGTGGATTGCCAGCTGTCTCTCCATCTTTTTGGTGGTCTTCCGGGTGGGCGATTGCCTGTTGGTGTTTCCTCTAGTACTATGCGGGGTAGTCTATTTTCTGCCATCCATTTGACACAGTTATACCATTCTCTTCTTCTTTGTCTTCCCCATCTTACTATGTTCTGTACGCCGCATTCTCAGCACCTTCATTTCTGCCACACGTAGCACGATTTTGGTTTTGTTGGTGTCTTCTCGCGCTTCCATTGTGTACGTTATGGCATGTCTTACGCATGCTTTGTATATCCTAATCTTGCTACCCGTTTGCATGTATTGGTTGGCCCATACAAGATCTCTTAGGCAGCCGGATATTACTGCTTCTTTGTTAATTTGGCCTCTTAGGTTATGTGTTGGATCGTGGACCGCTGGACATATCCATGCCGAGGTATTTAAATTAAGTCACCTGCTCTATGGGTTTATCTTCAATTACTAGTTTACATCTAAATGGTTCTTTAGCGATGGTCATGCTTTTTGTTTTTTTGACGGATATGCTTATGTTAAGTTGTCGACTTACTTGTAGACTTAAAGAGCTGCCTCGGCAGGTCATTCTCGGTTTCCGCGAATACTGCGGCATCGTCGGTAAAGCATACCATGATGATACGCTTGTTATTCATTCTGTATTCCATGTTTAGGGTTGCCACTTCTTCTATGATTTTGTCCATGAAAAGCTTAAATAGGAATGGACTAAGGCTGTCTTCTTGTCTGATTCCTCCTGGTATTGGTATGCTCTTTAAAGTCTGTTGTCCTGCTTTAATTTAAGTCGAACTGGCGGTATTAAGATTAAAGATTACCTTAACTATGTTATCCTTGTTTTTCAATTAATATTTTGATGACGTCGCCTAGTTGGACTCTGTAAAATGCTTTAGTTAGATCGACAAAGCAGATGAATGCCGGTGTGTTATATTCCACAGCCTTTTCTTTTATTTGTTTGGTGATGAATATGGCATCAGTTGTCGATCTACTCTTTCTGAATCCTTGTTGTTCTTCCATGTTTGTTATGTGTTTTTCTAGTCTATCCTTTAGCAGTCCTGTAAACAGCTTCATTGTTGTGTTCAATAGGGTTATTCCTCTGTAGTTTTCGGGAGATGTTTTCTGTCCTTTTTTAAAGATATGGACTGTTGTGCTCGCTGCCAGTCATTTGATATTTCTGTTGTGCTTAGTACTTTATTAAAGAGAACTGTAAGTGCTTTTGCGAGCTCCGGGCCGCCATATTTCAAAACTTCGTTTGGTACATTGTCCGTGCCTGGTGCTTTTCCATTTTTTACTTTTCTCAGTTTTTCCTTTATTTACGTCTCAGAGACTGTTGCACTAGACGCTGTCTGATCGTTTCTTCGGCATCATATAGTCTTCCAAAGTATTCTTCCCACGTTTCTACGGCGACCCGTTTGCTTTATACAAACTCATTCCCGGTTTCTTTCTATTCTTTAACATCTTCCATACTTTCCTTTGGGCGCCGTAAATGTCATGATCCATATCACTTGTAAATTTGATCCAGTGTTCTCTTTTGATAGCTTTAATTCGTGAGTTAACTCTGTTTCTGTTTTGTGTGTATTTTGCGTGTTGTTGAGGGGTTGGGGAGTTTTTGTATTTTAGGTAGCTACTTATTTTCAGTTCTGCGAGGTCCTTTACTTTTTGACAAAACCATGGCTTAGTACAGTTTCTTGCGTTTGTGTTTCTCCTTTTTCCGATGGATTCCTCAGCCGCCTGAAGTATGGATTTCTTAATTTTATTCCAGCAGGTTTCCACATCGTATTCATTTAGGTCGAGCTCGTTTAACTTATATGTTAATCTGTTTTTATACAGTCTTCGCGTGCCTTCTGATTATACTACACTCTGATTATATTACTTATAATGTGAACTTATATAATATATTCTAATTTAGGCTTGTTAAGGTAGGTGGAAAATAAACTAGTTTTATAAGCTGAGACCCATACATGCTATAACTTAATTAGCGTGAGATTTAAACCTTACAATGTACAGTTAAATGGAAATTAACCTAATTGTAAAGAATTTCAGTTTATTAAAAGTAGGTAAATGGGTTTGTGAAAAATACAAAATATTAGACCTTTAATTATTATTAAAATAAATTATTCTTTTAAAGTTTTTACAAATCTGAATCCTCAAAGAAACACTGGTGGGCTTTTTTAAGTAATTTCGTTTCTAATTTGGCTTTTTTACGAGGTGGTAAATTTTCCATAATGTCAGATGTTTTTTTTACAAATTGAATTTATTTTGAAGTATTTGGCAGTAACGGTAGTGGTAAGGGAATACTTATTTGCCTCAATGATTTTGTCCTGATTATCACCAGCTTTTATTTTATCCTCCCTTTCTTGCTTGCTACTTATGGGTTTTCAACTTTTTGGTGTAGATTTTTCTTTATAATCAAAACAATAAAACTGCTAGATTGTGAAATTATCTGACATATTAGTTAAAAAAATATCAAGTATATTAGTTTCATACAAACATAAGGGTAAAGTAAAGTAAGGTATAAATGAGGAAGTTAAAACTTCTAGAAACTATTAATTGAGAAATAAACTTTAAAATTATTGTCTTCAAAGTATGGGTGATTGATTTTAGTGAGATATGAAATTCCATCGGATTTCCAGTAGTTTTCCGGTGTACAAAATATTCGAAGGTGATTTATCCCTCAGCATTAATATACGTCGGATTAGTCTAACTTAGGTATTTCAAATTTTTAAACTGGTTAATCCAAAAAACAAATTTTTGCAGCTGGGAAAAATCTTTTAAGAAACAGATATGTTAGATATGTCTAAATTATAATACATTGTAATGGATTCATGATTGAAACAAAAGGCTAAAGATATAATCTTGAAAGGTTAGTCCCTAGTACTTGTTAGGTCATCAATCTATTGCACGTATCAAAGCCATTGACCGTGAAGGTTAACAGGTATGTTATGTTATGTTATTATTTAAATACTAGTTTATATATCAATACTCATATTTTATTGTAAACTGTGTATATTAAATGATGTTTGTTTAATGTTTAAATATATATATAATAACTTGATTTATACACATTAAGATTAGATACGATTAGATATAATTAGATACATTTAGATACATTTAGATGCAGTAAGATAAGTTTATACTATTTTTCTATTTTTATATTAAAGTATGTTTTATACAAAGTCTCTTGTTTGACTTCTTGACGTGTACCAGATACTACGAACCAAGTACAAAGCAGAGTACACCACATGGCGATCCTACCAGTTACATGTTGAGAAGTCAGAAAAAGTGCATACCGTCCAGTGATATGGTAAATAGACGCCAATATGGGCAAATCATCTTCCAAACATGCGGAAATTACTGACTCTGGAGTAGTCAATTCAAATTTCATCGTGGAACAAGAAAGCATCCAAGTATCTACCGATGTAAGAGTACTACTATATATATTGACAGTGGTTCTTGTATTGTTGTTCCTACTAAAAATAAAGCAGACCTATCGAAAACAACTTAGGAAGAATCTCTCCAGAAGTATGTACTTCAAAACTCCAGCAGCAGAACCCAGCGTAGTTTGAGAAGTCCCAGAACCAGAACACTGAACAGCGTTGGACATAACCCCACAGCAAGGATCAACCCTCAACCCAGAACACAGACAGCAGTATAGTATGTAAGTTTATTAGTGGAAAAAGTTTTTTTGTATATTTTTTATGAACATTGTGTTAAAGTCTGCTCGACGCTCAAGCGCTCTCAGAGAACATTTTATTAGTCTGAAAATTATTATTTTTTAATTTTATTACAATATTATGATATTTAATTCGCTAAAAAGCATATACGAGGACTCAGTTAAACTGTGCGACATAATAAAAAAAGAGCCAAAAGAACGCCGAATAGACTTAGTTAGAGTAAATAATTTAATTATAGAAGTAGGGAAGTTAGAAAATAAGTTTCATAATATACAAAAAGAGGTCCAAGCATCTGCTATTGACGACCCAAACATTAAAAAATCATATTCAGATTATAATAAAGCTATTGAATCTCACCTTTTTAAATCGCGTTCTCTCCTGAACGAAAGACTAAAAATTTGGTTAAGGAAAATAACCCAACTGAACAATTAAAAAATAATAGTAATACCGAGGAAATAAATATGGCGGAAAAATTTGATTTAAGAACAGCGGCATCTTCGTTACCATCTATGGATAACACGGAAAATAGCACTAAACAGTTAATTGACGCAATTGAGTTATATAGCAGTCTTACCGACGATAATGGGCAAACCTTATTGATTAATTACGTTTTAAAAACAAAATTACCAAAAGGGAACCAATAATCTAAATCAAAACAACAGCTACACACAATGTAATCAGAAACGAGGCCATTAACATGGTCAAGGTCGAAACAGACCGGCGAACCGGGTGTGCATTATTTATCGTCCGTTAATTTATTTATTTAATTTTAATAGTTATAGAATCTAAAGACTTAAAAGGAATGAATGAAACAATATGTGAGAGTGTGAATGTGTTAACTAGAGCTCAAGTTAGAGATAGAGCGGGTTTTGTGTCAAAACCAGAACTAACCACAACCGTGGAGAAAAAAGACGTACAGACCGGAGGCGATAGGCTTGATCACCCTGTTGTAGCCGAGGTTTTAAAACGTCCCAATGACACGATTGAATTAAAAGTAGTGTCTAAAACAGAGTTTGCAAAATTTAAAAAAATTGCAAATTTTACCAGTACTGTAATAATTTTATTTACAATGTGAATTCACAAACTATGTATTTTTACCAGAACAGTCGATCAGCGTATGACTTAGGTACATCGTTGAGACATCTGGACAAATGGTGCATAGAAAATAATATTCCGGAAATATATATATTAAGAAATGCAGAAAGTGCAGAATTTTTAAATTTACTAAGTAAATGTAAATCGCATAGGTTAGAACTGACTATAAAAATAAATATAGTTCGGGATGCGGAACGTATAACAGATAAAAAATTAAGACATATAATCTAAATGATTTTCACACGTTACCAACAGGTGGTCATGCGGGTGTACAACGCATGTACAACAATATAAGGAAACGATATTTTTGGGCAGGTCTCAAAGGAGACGTAAGCCACTTTGTCAAAAACTGTGATAATTGCCAAAGGTATAAGCATTCAAATCCGAAGAAGATACCAATGGTAATAACAAGTACGGCTAAATCGGCATTCGAAAAGGTTGTACTTGACCTTGTAGGCCCCCTACCTGAGGATAGCCAAAATAAAAAATACATTTTGACGCTTCAGTGCGACTTAACAAAGTTTGTGGAAGGATATCCAATAGAGGATAAGGAAGCTAAAACGGTAGCAAAGGCATTCGTAGAAAATTTTATACTACGATATGGGATACCTTGTGAAATCCTAACGGACCAAGGTTTGGAAGTTATGTCTAGCACGTTTAAAGAAGCTTGTAAACTATTAGGGATCCAACAGTTAAATTCTACAGCATAACATCATGAAACGCTTGGAGGTCTGGAAAACTCACATAAACATTTGGGTGCGTATTTGCGTATGCAATTGTTGAAATATAAAGAAAGTAATTGGAGCGATTGGGTATCGTATTGGTGTTTTTCATATAACAACACGGTAAACACCTCAACACGCTATACACCATACGAGCTTGTATTTGGTAAAATAAGCAAAATCCCGTCAAACCTTACTAATCAAATCGATCCTATTTATAATTTTGAGGATTACCCATTTGAGTTAAAATTTAGATTGCAGACTGCGTGGAACGATGCAAGAAATAACTTAATTGTTTCAAAAACTAACCGTGTAAACTCCACTACAAGATGCAACAGCTATAATTATAAAATCGGAGACATGGTCCTAATAGAAAACAAAAATGTAGAGAATAAATTAGCACCTCTGTTTAAAGGTCCATTTAAAATTTTAGATATTAAGAATCCCAATGTAGTTTTAAATGTAAATAATAAGCCTAAGGAGGTACATAAAAATATTATTAAACCTTATTTTTAAGTCTTAAATTGTACATAGTATATAAGATAGCAGAATGGAAAAAAAAGTTCAGAAAACATTTTTTTTTCAACTTTTTCTGGGAAGGTGTAATGGATTCATGATTGAAACAAAAGGCTAAAGATATGATCTTGAAAGATTAGTCCCTAGTACTTGTTAGGTCATCAATCTATTGCACGTATCAAAGCCATTGATCGTGAAGGTTAACAGGTATGTTATGTTATGTTATTATTTAAATATTAGTTTATATAACAATACTCATATATTATTGTAAACTGTGTATATTAAATGATTTTGTTTAATGTTTAAATATATATATATATATATATATATATATATATATATATATATATATATATATATATATATATATATATATATATATATATATATATATATATATATATATATATATATAAAAAAACTTAATTTATACACATTAAGATTAGATACGATTAGATATAATTAGATACATTTAGATACATTTAGATGCAGTAGGATAAGTTTATACTATTTTTCTATTTTTATATTAAAGTATGTTTTATACAAAGTCTCTTGTTTGACTTCTTGACGTGTACCAGATACTACGAACCAAGTACAAAGCAGAGTACACCACAACATATTCATTCTTTTTTTGTCTTATTATACACAGACCTTAATATTAGGGGACAATTTTGTTTAATATATTTTTTTACATCCAAATGATACTCACTATAAGTTACAAAAGAATTCCTTGGCTTAACAAAATATGATAAGAAATTCAATTTTCCATTAAGTTTCCACACTTTCTTTTTTGGTTTTTGTTGTTATCCTCTTGGAATATATTCCTTTATATCATCTTTATTTTTTATATACTGATATCTCTTAAATGCTTCCATTTTTTAATACTTTTATCTATGGTATATTGTCTAATAAAACTGGTGTGCACTTCTTTGCAAAGATTTTCTCTTATTACGACAAATCTTTGTTTGAGGGCGACTCTACTATCCCACAGAAACAGCCTATTTTGGATAAGTCCAATAAGTTTCTTAAGCAGTACTGCAAACGTGGTTTTCTATGTAGATAATGTCGAAACGGACGTGCACATAAGGCACTTAAAAGTATTATCGTCTCCTTCCAATAATATTTCTTCCGCTTGCTAAAAAAAGTTCTTGAAAGAAATACATTTGGAAATAACTACAAAATAATCAATTTTAAAAAGACTAGCCAAACTTTAGAAAATTGTATTCAACACTTACTTTATTAATTTTTATTTTGCGTAAGCTTAATTTTAATAATTATTAATAAAACAATAAAACACGATTCTCATGTTCTCATGTCTGGGGAGTGACGTCCCCTAAAACACTTGGCATTCTGGACTCCGTTCAAAGATGAGCCGTTCGTCTTATTAATGATCCCACGCTTACAGAAAGGTTTCCTCTTCTTGCCCACCGTCGAGCTGTAGGGGATCTGTCGCTCTTCTACCGGTATTTTCACGGCTTCTGCTCACTGGAGTTGGCCAGTATAATTCCTTCGCTGGCAGCTCCCAACAGAGCAACACGTAGGGCAACTTTTATGCATCCTTTTACAGTTCAATTAGAGAGGCCCCGAACTTTCTGCTTTCTTTGTTCCTTCATTCCTAGAGTGTCAAAACTATGGAACCTGCTGCCCGCAGAAGTTTTTCCTTCTCCTCCCAATCTCCAAATATTTGTCCCGTGTGAACAAACTCCCTCTCACCACACTTAAGACACCCACGGTACGTTAGTACTTAGGCATCAGCCAGCGTGGACTGTCCCAAGATAAAAAAAAAATAAAAACATCACTTTGGTTTAGCCCCCACAGTCAACTTTTTGCTAAATGCCATATAAATATAAACTTTTGCAATATAGCCATATAAAAGTTCCAATAATATACCGCTTCTTTGGACAAGTCCACGGTATTCGGAAGCGTATTTTTTATCCGCTAACCGAAAACGCGAGTTTGCATAGCCAGCTTTAGACTTTATTATATGTTTATTAAAAAGTTAACGTAAAAGTTAGGTCAGATAAAATTTAAGATGAACAATCTATCGGCGCTCTAAAAAAAGCTAGGTTATGAAATTATCACATGCGTAGAAGAAAAAATAAGTTGGACTATGTTTGAATAAATATAATGTGCAATAAAAATAAGTAAGTTTAGGTTTGTAATTTATATATACACGTGCTCAGTGGATTAAAATAAGTGAGTTTAAGTTTATGACAGAAGCATACTCAGTAGTTAAAATAAGTTTATGACAAACGCATGCGCAGTAGATTAAACTAACTTAGGTTAAGTTTATGACAGACAGCTATGGAGTAAAATAAAACAACATTAATCACGTGGGCTAAATTTAACGAAGGCGTGGTAAAATAAAAATTATCCAGCCCACCTTCGTTAAATTTACCGCATACGCAATTAAGGTTTTCGCGTCATCCTCGGAGGTTTTATTATTTTTTAATATACATAAACTAATCGAAGCTTAAAATATTAACGAAGATTACTTAAATACTAACCAAGAAGCAATATCTTTTATACACGGTTAGTGTTTAATACATTAAACACAGACTTTTTAATAAACTTTCCTAATTATTTTACAGATAGTAGGAGTTGCAGTTCAGATCCATTGCCCATTGAAACCAACCAGGTCAATAATAGTACAAGTACAATTTAATTTATTGTATTCTACGTTGCTTTTCCAAAATTTTCAATATCTCTAGATAAAAAAACATGCAATCTTATCCAATGGAACATTTTCTCCAATGTACATATCGCCGTTCCAAAATAACAATGACGTAACTGCAAAATTCCCCAAAATTGAGATAAATTCATCTTATGACATAGAAACGCCATACTGTTTGGGTAAAAAAAAGCCGCGAGTCTGTTTAAGTAAATAACTGCTAGATGTCACTTGTGTCGTTGTTCAATTTAGCCTGTTTGGCTGCGTTGTTTTACACGTACATTGACGCAACCAGCAGTTGAGTGCCAGCGTTCACGAGAGAAGCACGTGGTTTTGTGGAATAATGACTCAAGTGTTCCTTGCACCAGATTTGCAATGTTTTGTGTTCCTATTTCTAGGGGAATAACGACGTAAGTGTATATTGTGTCTTTTTTTATATAAATGTTTATAAGTATTTTGACGGAACAATGACCTAACTGTATTATGTGTCAATATTCTTGCAAATAACATAGTTCTTAAAGTTTTGATTGTACTTTGTCTCTTTATTATTTTATATTTTAACAAGAATATGTGGCTTTAATATACCTTATGTCGTTGTTCTTTTAAATATATTTTAGCGGTGGTGTCAGTGAGGTTGATGTTAGTTAAAAAGGGTTTATTAGAAAGTTTTCTGTTTATTTTACAGTTTCAATTAAAACAATATAACACGTAGGTACGACAACCTTTTGTATAAAATATCAATTGGGTCAGTTTTTAAAAATAATTTACCTAAGTTTAAAAGAATATATTTTTTCTGGTCTCAGCTTTGCCTAGAAAAAATAAATAATAGTTTTTTTGTCAAAAAAGAAACCAAAGTAGACAAAATTTTATAATTTTGGCTTTTATTTCCTATTATAGTTTATCTTACTTTGTAAAACGTGTTTTTGATGTGATGTTGTGGTTGTCTGTGTGTAGTGATTTTATTTGTTTTTTTTTAGAAGTGCCAGACAATGAATAGCCGAACTCAGAAAATAATGAACCTTCTCAAACCTGAAAACGTTACTCCATCAGAAGAATCACCAAGAGAGACAATCCAGTTAACCAACAAAGAATTTGATGACGAGAATTAAGCTAAATGTTCAAGTTTTAGTAACTCTCCAAATTTTAAACAAAATAATAATAATGGTTCTGCTTTCCAAGACGGTAACGAAAATACCAATAAACCGTTTAACTTAGCAGTCACACAGCCTGTGCTTGCGCCCCTTGAAACTAACAATTCAATTTATAATCAAAATCATCAAAGCATGGAAGACATTACAACTAAACGTGATTTTAAAACAACTACAGAAAAAGATGACTTTACCTACTCTTGTCACTATAATATTATAATAGAAAATAGTTCAACTAAAATCAGACTTCGAAAAATTGAAACAAGTTACAAAAATTGCTACGAAAGTGAGAGAGAAGACTTTTCTTCTGGATCAAGCGACAATTATGAACCAGACGGAAGCTCATCATTAGAATATGAGTCAGAGGTTGACAGTACATCACCAAAGCAAAAAAAAGGCTTTTACAATTTTTGATTTAGAAGCAGAAATACCTTCTCTCAAGAAAAAACAAAAAAAGCAAGAAGATGCAGGACCGTCAAATTTGCAAAGTGAAAATACTGATAATATTGATGAGGCTCTGACTATAAAAAAAAAGGCAAAAAGCAGGTACGAAATGTTTAAAATTGAAAAATAGTAAAAGCAAAGAAGTTACGTAACTCTGGTCAAGCTTATATTTCAAAGCACGGAAAACACGTTTCAGAAAAGCAAATGAAACCTCCATGTGGAGATAAATGTATCCTTGCATGTACCAAAAAGTTATCAGAAGAATTAAGATAGTTTCTTTTTAAGAACTATTGGCAGCTAGGTTCTCTTCAGGGTCAGCGTGATTTTTTAGGCTCTTGTGTGGAACAGTTGCATTTGAAATACCGTAGGGTTACAAATCATAAGGCAAGAAATCCTAACTGTGCTTTTTATATATTTGAAGGAGAAAAAAAGATGCGAGTATGTAAGCTCTTTTTGATTAATACTTTGGGAATATCAGAGAGAACATTAAGAACTGTTATTAGCTCCAAAGTGGTTGATAATGGCCTCATTAAGGAAGATAAAAGAGGGAAACATGATAATCATAAAAAAACTGACGAGGAACTTAAACAATCAGTAATGGATCATATAAATATGATCCCTCAAATTGAATCCCATTATCTCAGAAATGAGACTGCAAGAGAATATATAGATGGTGGACCAACAATCGCCGAAATGCACAGAAATTATTCAGAAGAGAGAAAAGCTTGCGGGAAACTATCGGTGAGCTATGAGATTTACGCAAGAATTTTTAATACAGAATTTAATATTGGTTTTTTTATACCTAAGAAAGACCAATGTGATTTGTGCGAGGCATACAAAAATACTACAATCGAAGAAAAAGAGAAATTAGAAGAAAAATATCAGGGCCATTTAAAGGAGAAAGCACTAAGCTGACTGGAGAAAGAAAAGGATAAAGAAAAAGCTCAAAATCATGAAATAATTTTAGCAGTTTATGACTTGCAAGCTGTTCTACCTGTACCTATGGGCAATACTTCTGCATTTTTCTACAAATCTCGGCTATATAATACATAATTATAGCTATAAAAGATGACCTTAAAACAGAATTAGATCGGTTGGTTGACAAAAAAGCAATTGTTAAGGTAGACGATATTGATCCTCGTGCTAGTATAAATTGCATGGTTATTGTTCAAAAATCAAATGGTAAGCTGCGGCTATGTTTAGATCCTTTAGATTTAAACAAGCAGATAGTACGTAAACCGAGGTTGATCAAGAGGATCAAAGATATTAGTTTAAGCATGATAGGAAAAAATATATTTACTGTTTTTGATTTAGCAGAAGAGTATTATTATTTAGAGCTTGATAAAGATTTTTCTTAAAAATGTTGTTTTGCAACCCCACATGGAGTTTACAGGTATGTAGTTTTGCCTTATGGTCTATCAAATTCTCAAATTTTATTTAAGGAAGAGGTAGTAAGGAGATTTGGAAATATTAAAAATGTTTTAAAATGTTATGATGTAGCTGGTTGTAATAAGGAAAAGCATGACAAAGCAGTCGAAGAAGTTGTAAAGAGAGCTGCGGAAGCACCCCTTCTAGTAGTCAAGTTACAACATCAGAAGCAGAGTCTACTTTCACTAAAACTGAGTTAAGCGTTGATGAAATTCACGATTTGGATTTAGGAAAATATTTGAGTATTTTCTTTGAAGAAATTTCAAATGAAACTTAAGTGAAACTGGTAAAACTTATTTGAGCACCAGATTTGGCTTTGGAATTCCCCGCTAGTGAAAAAAGAAATTTAAAGTTTCAAAGGCAATGACTTTAATGCTTTCTGTGGCTTGTTTACACAAAATTGGATGATGCGCTTTGTAAATATTGTTTATTGTTTTCTAAAGAAACAGCTGGAAAAGGTGGCCATCAAAAGCTAAAATCTCTTGTGAAAGAACCGTACAAAAATGGAAGGATGCTTTAGAAGTTTTCAAGACCCATGAGAGCCACTTGTACCACAAGGAGGCAATGACTTTAGGAAACAACTGTTTGAGTGTTACGAAAGATCCTAATCGTGACGTTAGAAACATTGCGGATTCTGGCAGAAAAAAACAGGTTCAAGAAAATCGGGAAAAACTATTTTCTATGGTGGAAATTATTAACTTCTGGGGTCGACAGGAGCTACTTTTAAGAGGCACAAATGACTCTGGCCCTGTAACAGCAAATATCAAGGAACCTGTCACTAACGATGGTAATTTCAGAGCTCTATTAAGGGTGCGAATGCAATGTGGAAAAATGATCTTATTGGGAATTGCGGAAACGTCATTCAGAAACAAATTGTAAACGATATTAATGCAGCTGGAGTGTTTTTTTTTTAATTTTAATTGATAAAATAGCTGACATAGCAGGTTACGAGCAGCTGTCTTTTTGTGTTCGGTACACAAACAAGGTGAAAGTTGCTATGTGTATATTAAAGATTTCCTAGACTTTATTGACCTTGAACACACAACTGGTGAACATGTAGCAAACACTATAATGTCGTATGTAAAAGAACTTGGGTTAAATTGTGATGACATGGTTGGCCAAGGCTATGATGGTGTAGCTGCAATGAAAGGTTCGTTCAAAGGTGTTCAGGCTGTCATTAAAAAAAACTACCTTAAAGCCTTGTACGTGCATTGCTGCTCCCATTCATTAAATCTTGCCCTAGGCCACTCCTGCAGTTTACATAGTGTAAAAACTGTATTAGTACAGTTAAAACCGTAACAAATTTTCTAAAAGGGTCTCCTAAAATAGAAGGATAATGTAGCAAACCATAAAATCTATGATGCCAAATAGCCAGTGAAAACATTGACTGCAATGTGTGAAAACAGGTGGTTTGAAATCCATAACAGCATCTTAAAATTCAAAGGTCTGTTTAAGATTAGGATATTGAAACATCATCAAAAGCTTTAGCAAATGTAAAAGCTATACTAAATGAAGAGTTTGTTGTTGCACTTTGTGTTTTGTCCAAAGTATTTTCCTACACCAACACGTTGTGCATGATACTACAATCCCCACTTTGTGATTTGAAATCTGCAACCGACCATATTAAAAACATAGTTAAACATTTCAAGAACATGAGAGAAAACAATGATGACAAATTTTCTGCCATTTTCAAAAGTACAAACTCTTTGCTGCAAGACGTTGACGAAAGATCAGAATTCCTCGTGTGACTCCCTCACAGTGACACCGCTCCAATTTCCAAACGAAAGATCCTAAAAAGTACTTTTGAATAGCAGTGGCTATTCCTCTTCTTGATGATTTTGTTAGCCAGCTAACATCGAGATTTGTGGACCATAAGGAAGTTTTTGCAGCTCTTAATTTTCTGTTGCCGTTTTATGCTCCAGACGTGAGACTTTAGACATTGACAGTTTAAAGTTGTACAAGAACAAAGTTGACATAGAACTGTTACACACTAAGTAATAAGTCAGATCGTCCAACATGTCCTATTGAAAGCCTTGGATATTGTAACAAAAATCTATATCCAAATGTCTTTAAACTGCTAAGAATTTTATTCACTCTCCCAGTCACGACTTGCACTCCTGCGTCTTAGTGGCTTAACCCTAATGTCGGTTCACAGAGACAAAAACATTTTCACCGAAGGCGTTATTAACGATTTTGCTCTTAAAAAACAAGGAGGTTAGACTTTGTTTTATAAGTTACGTATTTTTTTTTTAAATTATGTAAATAACGTGTTTTGAACTTGACGTAGATTAGTTGACTGCAAAGTACTAAGTAAAAGTTTGGGTTTATTTTTGTATTTACCAAATGAAGTGTTTAAAATACTTTAGTAATTGAAACTAATTTTATTGTTGTATTTTTTTAAACCACTTTATTATTAGATGTTTTTACTTGTGAAAGTGATACTCTGGTTGAAGGTATACTAGGAGATTAATATAAGATGAGGAAACTATATGCATTTTAGTTCCGAGTTTGTTTGAGAAATGCTGTCCTGTAAAAGAAAGACAAGGCTAAATTGCTTTAACACGATTTCGTGCTATCTTCTTGTTATAAAACAGTCTTATAATTACATTTAAAAAGCGAAATTACTTTAAAGGTAAAATAAACGAGGTTTTACAATCTGAGTTGCATTATCTTTTAGTATACCCATAAAAGGCCACCCGATTTTGCAGAGTCGATATCCCTGACACAAGGTACATTTTTTACTAACAAAGAAATTTAACTGCAACTTTTTTACACCAAAATAGTAAATGGTAAAAATTGTCATGATGACTGATTTTTTAAATCCTATATTGGTTGTAAAAAAAATACCATTTGGCAATAGTATAAATAAGAAAATATGTTATGAAACTTCTAGTGCGTACATTCTTTTTTTTGTAATCAATACGTTACAAGTACTTAACATGTTTTTTTTTTCAAAGTTTTAAGTACAGTGAGTTTTTTGTCATTGGGGTTTAAGTATTACGTAAGCCTATAGGCGGGGGTCTTTGTTTTGCTTATTTTTGAAGACATGGGGGGTGGTCATTACGTCAGCAGAAGTTACTTACTTTTCTACACATATGACAACCAACTTTTCTATGCTTGAAAACGATAAGAATAAATCCAATTTATCTACGTTTTTTTTCTAAGGTGAGTGATGAAACCATTTCAGGTAGCCAAAAACTTTCTTCTTACAATTTGCAAAGAAAACAATAATTTAGATATTTAATGACTAGCAGATATTGTAACTTACTTTAAATTTTAGAGAATTAAATTTTAATTAGATATATTTATTCCTTGTGATTGGCTACGTCTATTTGTCACAAAAATAAAGTATGTCAATTTTCTGCATTTCACGGGTTCGATTTCTGGCTGTGGCGTTCAAATAATCTTTGAATGTGGTTTTTTATGTGCCCTAAAAGAGTATTTTGATTACAATGAGATATGGATCGATTGACAAAAAAGTGTTTTGATTTGATTAATCGTTTTTCTTTTATAAAGTATAGATTTTTCTTTTTCAAAAAGTTAGGCACGCTTTCTTATAACTATAACGGTTTAAACCTTTGACTCATATTAATAATCGACCCAGTATTTGATCGGATAAATGTATGAAACTGCAGATATATTTTTGCCAGTTAAATAAATTAAACATATAAATGTAGTCACTATTAATTATCGAGGTAGACGTGTCCCGATTCGCCGAACGCTGCCTAAAGCAGGGCGCGCACTGAATCGATTCGGATCGGTCGGCTCGGCACGGTTAGATCGGCAGCGTATACCTCGCACCGATTCGGCCACTGCATTCGGCATTCCGCGCTCAGCAGTAATTTAGTAGAGACTACGGACAAAAATATTTAAAAAAAAAATCAGTTTGAGTTCATCAGATTCTGACGAGGAAATTATGATTGCTTTAGCATGCAACGAAATCGAAAAACAAAAATAAAGGTATTGAATTCATAACATTAATTTAAAAAGAGAAACTTATGGAGAGTTTTATCATTTGTTTCCTGGCCTGCTGGAAGATAACGAAAGTTCTTTAAGTATTTTCGAATGTCTAGTTCTAAATTTTATGAACTCATTGAGCTTTTACCCCTTCGAAAGCTGAACATAAACTATCGAAAAGCAATTTCCCCTGAAGAAAGACTAGCGGTTACTCTTAAGTAAGTACTTTTATTTAATTATATCTGTTTTAATTTGACAGCATAAAATTTTGATAGTTAAGTTTTTGATTATTCCACTACATTTGTAAACTTTTATAACTTTTCCCGTAAGTAGGAGTTGAAACAACCTCCAGCCTTCTTTTAAGAAGAATCTATCTTGCAATAATTCAGATTTTCTTAATATTTTAAGATAATGAATAATCAGACTGTCATGTTTAAATTTTGTCAAAAAAAAAACTTTACTAAACGTTTAAAAATAGTATGTATTTTTATTGTGCTTCGTACACTAGAAAATTCATAGTTTCGGTAAGTTCGCTGCGAATGATCTTCATAAGCTATTTATTCATAAATATCTGAGCTCTCCCTCCCTGGGGTAAAAGATGACTGTGGTTGGGTTGAAGGAATATTTGTTTCAACGTGCCACTGATTCGTGTAATTATCTCCATTGGTTGGGCTCACAAGAGGTGAACAGGCTACCGAAGATGAGCGGTTTGAAGCTATTGGAGGTGCTTGTGGATGGTTCGTTTCGTTCGCCATTAGGTTTTTCATTTCATATTCGCTAACTAAATTTGCTATTTTCGATTTTATTTTAATTTAATGAACGGGTGAAAAAGTTCTTACGGTTTCCTGCATAGCTTCAAAAAATTTTTGTAAGTGATCCATTCTGGTGACTTTTGATGCCTATTTTTCTTTAAAATAATTTTTTAGTACTTGCGCCATTGGATTTAGTTGTTGCTTCGCATGTTTTGATAAAGACATCCTAGATTCTGGAGTTTTTGATGGTGATGTAATGTTACTATCGTAGAGGGAATCTTGTGAACAATTTTTAGAATCTTCAACAGCAGTTTGCATGGTTATTTCCTCATCAGAATTGTTAATTAATTGCTCTCCTGATCGACTCTCTGAAAGATTTGACTTCTGTGCTCTTTCTAAATAAAAAGGGACCATAAAAGACATTACTTCTTCATATTTCCACTTTTTTGTTACAGTATTTGCCTGACCACTGACTGTTTTTCTAGTTCTAATTGCTTTACGAAAAGCATCTCGAAGCGATGTCCACCTTTTTTTACAATCTGGAACTATAAAAAAACCATGTTAATTTTAAACTAAAAACACATAATGTTTTGTAGAAACTTAAATAATTGAATACTCTTTTATTTTATATTATTCTGACGATTCCATACTGTAAATGTTTTTATAGTATTTACATAAAGTGGAAATAAAAAATAGGTTATTATTATTACTATCACTGGCTAATTACATACATATTCTGTAATAATTAAGATACACTTATTAAAATTACCTGTAACATTATTCCTTTTAAAATTCTTTTATATTGCAAAATATTGTATACAGGCGGGTTATTTTATTTTATGAAATAAAACGATTTAAAAATTTATTAAAATCTCGAAAGACACCATAAAGATAATTTCTGGAAAAATACGCATTACCTAAGACTTCATTTTCCTGATAATCTAGTTTTCAAAAAAATGTCGATGATTTTAGAAGATCTGAAAAAATTTAAAACCAAAATGCTATTTTTTTCTGTATTAAGGTGCCCAAAATGTATATATTAATTGTAGGTTTCTTGGGTACGGCGAGTCAATCTCTACCATTAGTTTTAGTTATAGATTGGGGGAAACGACACTAAGCGAAATAATATATGATACATGTGAGAAAATATGGAGTACGCTTGCATCCATAGTAATGCCAACTCCTACGTAAGAACAATGGCAAAAAATAGAAAAGGGATTTCGTACAAAATGGAACTATCCTAACTGCGTGGTGGATGGTAAACATGTCGTATTCGAAAAACCTTCGAATTCGGGATCTCTATTCCATAATTATAAAAAGGAGTTTAGCATCGTTTTATTGGGTTTAGTAGATCCAGAGTACAAATTAATTTTTGTAGATATAGGAGCATTTGGTCGTAATAGTGGCGGGGGAATATTTCGTTCATCCCATCTTGGAAAAAACGGCTTTCCAATAAGTTAGGATTACCTAAAGATAAAGCGTTGCCTCAAAAAAATGTTGTTGTAGCCCATGTCATTGTTGGGGTAGAACCTATTTTTTTAGAGTTACATAATAGGTTATTTTTATTGTGGTTGCTTTTTATAACGATATATATATAGTTACATAATTGTTTTAAATTGGTTTGAAAGCCCGAAAGTAACTCTATTTCTAATAATTAGTATGATGTTTATGAAATCTCGACAAGACTGAGATAAAAGTGATTTAATATAAATATATCAAAAAGGGGGATTAAATTCACAAACAGTCAGTTTAAAAACAAACAATAATATATTATATATTTACATATTATTTACAATACCCCATACCATTTAAATAAGTGTAGGGAAACATGGGGTAAGATGACAAATGGGGTATGATAACTATCGCTGGAATTTTGCCTTAAAATTTATTATTTTAAATTGTACATTTAGCAACGTTTAAGGCGTGGAATGTAGTAGTAAGCAAGGGCAGCCGTTTGTCGCAGCAGTTTGTAATTTGACGTACACGTGGTCGGATTGTTTTTTACACGGGTCGCTATAATATTTTTATTAGAGTATTTAGTGGTTTTGCCTGTTAATGAGTAGGTATGATTTTTATTATTTTTACAAACAATATACTGGTATAAAGAGTAAGCAACCACTGCTTGGATGTATCGATTTTTTTTATATTAATTTAGAAATAATAAAATAAAGTTATTTGTGCATCAGGGGCAAGATGACAGGAGTAAGACGACGATTCGTCATCTTACCCCATAAATATTATATTTTACCCTTCAGTATAAAAAACTATAACAGTGTTATTGTTTTTTTATTGTAGAATGCCCAGAAAGTACAAACGAAAGACCAACCGTAAAGAATGGGGCGAAAATTCCTTCAGGTTAGCGCTACAAGCTCTGGAACAAGGTACTTTATGTTGTAATGCGGTGGCTATTGAGTATAAAATTCCTGAGGCAACGCTGAGGCGATATCGAAAAAAACAACTCACAGGGGAACAACTTCCACAACATGCAGGTCGATTTAAAAATAGTTTTACACCCCATCAGACTGCAGAACTTCTTCAATATATCACAGAATGTAATAGGCGTGGCCTTGGACTGACTTCAATACAAGTGCGTAAATTAGCTTTTCAATTTGCTGAAGAAAACGGAATACAACACAGATTTAATCGCAAAACAAAATAGCAGGACCTGATTGGTTTGAAGGGTTTAAAGCAGCCAACCATCTCAGCTTAAGAAACCCAGAAGCCACATCTGTTGCTCGCCTTAGAGGGTTTAATCGAGTTGCAGTTGATTTTTTTTTATTCTTAGAGATATTAAAAATAAATATAAATTTAGTGCTGATCGCATCTATAACGCAGACGAGTCCGGCCTATCCACAGTGCCAACAAAACTCCAAAATATTAACGCCTAAAGGACAACGTCAAGTAGACAAAATAGTATCCGCTGAAAGAGGCCGTTCAACAACTTTAGTTTGTTGCATGAACGCTGTGGGTTCCTACGTGCCACCTTTTTTTGTATTTGCTCGTCAACGAATAAAACCTGAACTGTTAAATAGATGCCCTCCTGGTTCGCAACCAACGGCACAAAGTTCCGGATGGATGACCGCTGACAGTTTCCTGGCATATTTACGATATTTTGTTAAATACGCAAAGCCGTCCATTAATGATCCGGTGTTGTTATTGGTGGACAACCATAGCTCACACATTTCCCTTCCGGATATCAAGTTTTGTAGAGACAATGGAATAATACTGGTAGGATTTCCACCTCATACAACACATAGGTTACAGCCGCTCGATGTTTCTTTTTTCGGTCCCCTGAAAACCTACTACAATCAAGTGTGTAATGCGTTTCTGGTCGACAATCCTGGTGCAGTAATTTCAGACAGAAATCTCGGTCCTTTATATGCCGAAGCTTACTGTAAAGCTGCTACTGTAAAAGGGTTCAAAGCATGCGGTATCTAACCATTTAATCCGATAATTTTTAATGACAGCGATTTTGCCGCATCAATAACGACAGAACGGGATAATCCAGAAGACGCTGTATTAACTTCACCAAGAAACAGGAATTCTCGAGGGAATTCTATAAAGTCTCCTTGCACCATTGACTCGCAATCAGATTTTGATGATGGCGTTCCTTTATCTATCCTTGCAAAAAAATCAGACTGAACCAGACACCACAACAAAACGAGCCTAATTTAATGAATGCTAGGAATTCAGCTGCCGATAAACTAGGGTCAAGTAAGCGAAATTTATTTAAAGAAAACCAAACAGCTTTAAAAGAAATTAGGCCAATACCAACATCGGAAAGGAAATCCACAACTCGAAAAAAAATGTCTGCATCTGTTATTACTAGCACGCCTGTAAAGAAAGTTTTGGAAATAAAACAAAATGAAAAAGCAAAAAAAGAGTTAAAAAGAAAATTAAGATTGGAAAAAAGGGCTATTAGAGAGAAAGAAAATAAGTTAAAAAAAAAGAAAGTGTATAAGGGAAAAAAGCTTTGGATCAGTCAACAGCCACACAAGCTGACTACGATAAGGCTGGCCCAATTGGTCCCAATTCTATTAATCAGAATATACATGAAATTCAATACAATTGTTCAGGCTGTAACGAATTTTATACAGATCCGCCAATTGAAAATTCGATCTAATGTTCATCTTGTTTGTCTTGGTGGCACGAGGACTGCTCTTCTTTTGAAGATGGCGAGTTCTATTGCGATTTTTGCATATAAGCCATCTTACCCCAACGCGTTCGTCATCTTACCCGATATATGGGGTAAGATGACTAAAATGTTAGTTTTTTAATTTTTGTTTTTTTAGATAAAGTGGTTTATTTTTGTGACATTTGCTATCTTAATAATGTAGCTAATATATTTGTAGTTTTATATTTTCATTTTTACTTCTTTAAATAAATATTTTCGTTATTAATTTAAGCGTTTCTCTTAATATCGTCATCTTACCCCACTTTCCCCTAATTCAAAACAAAAAAAAAAATAAATTACTTGAATCTTTCTGTTTTTTTTTTTAAACTCAACGCAATTGTGTAAAAAAAGAACGCCTATAACTACCTACTTGTACAAGCAGAAGAATATACAGCGCAATTAAACCCAAAAAAAATATAATTAATTAACTTTAAACCAGAAATGGTCCCAAACAATTTCTATAAAAAGTAATAATAATAAACTAAATTTTTACATAGATTATAAAAAAGGTAAATACGTCGTCGCAGTTCGATAGAAAATTTATATTAAAAAAAAGAAAAAATACAACCTGTTTTTTCCTATCGGCTGTTTAACTGCAGGTTAGGCTGCCTGAAATGTTATGCTATCGCTAAGCATCGAGTACGGCCTACCTCACTTGTTTTAGATGTCGTAACTTTTTTTAAGCTTAGAATATTGACCTGTTTATTAAAAAATAAGTTACTATAAATCCATCTGCATCAAAAATGTATACTTTATTTAAGTGTCTAGGGTAGCCGTTCTCGAGATAAACACACTTTGGATCCCACATTTTTATGGAAAATGAATTTTAATTGCTTTCAAACTTTGCATAGTGGTAGTTCTTACACGGTGATCAAAAGTCTTTTAGGACACAAAACCCAAAATGCCTCCAACCCCCTAAAATAGCCTCAAGGTCCCAATTTTCCCAGTGACTTTTGAGGTGATTTTGGGGGGTTAGCGTTTTCGGTTTTTGCCTAAAAGACTTTTGATCACCGTGTTATCCTTGAAAGTGAAACATGGAATTCATTTTCCATAAAAAAGTGGATCCTTTAAAGTGTTTATCTCAGTACTCTAAAACAAAAAAGTATACATTTTGATGCGATGGTTTATAATACTTATTTTAATAAACAGGTCAATATTCTAAGCAAAAAGTTACACATCTAAAACAAGTGAGGAAAGACCAGCTGGCACCCTCTACTAGCAACATCAAAAGCGTGGACGAATTTAAATTTCTCGCCTCAGAAAACCCCCAGATCCCAAATTTTGTACCGCTAGGTCATTTGGTTAAAGAATAATTAAGAAAAAACGAAAGCAAAATTAAAACTTTAACACCCTGTATCTTAATAACTAAGCATTTTAGGGCCCACGTTTATATGAACTTTTCGACTTAAAATCGATCCAGGAATGCCTCCTTCAAATTATGACATACCATTAAGTAACACCCTGTATAACATTGCAGAATATTTTTAGTTATGTATGTGGTTATATGATAAACAAAGCATTACAAATTCATAAATGTAATATACGCATACAATTTGATAATGAAACTAAAACTTTAGATAAGAGTGCTCTTTTTGCCCACTTCAAAGCATTTGACAATGACACTTTTTAAAGTTTAAAGACACCAATGAAAATATTATTTACTTCATATATAAGCTGAAGAAAGTATTTCAGACGCAATTCGACGAAATTTCTGTGAAAACCAGTGTGTCTAAAACATATTTTGAAATAATGACCAGTATACCACTTAAAAACAACAAAACACTGGAAAGATTGTTTCCTACTGTATGTTATAAAACTTTTTATACGGCTAAGAATATTTTATACCCTGAAGTATGCGAACCAAAATCTTAAAGAGAAGTCGAAAAGCTAATAGAAAAATTACCATTCTGTCCCATTATTAAATATAGCCAAAATATGCCCGTAATTCAAAAAAGTTAGTAAGTGAAATGCTTATTAAACCTCAATACGATTTGTTTCTTAAAGTGCGTGAACTTTTTAAAAATAATGCGTGGACGAGTCGTGGTGATATATTTTTATTTTATAACAATAAAAAATTTGCATAAAAACTACCAGTGATTTAAAAAACCTTAAATAATTTAAGACTAAAAAATGTTTTTAAACACGGATATGGTCTACGCCTAACTCTGTTTACATTCTTCTTTACTCACTTCAGTTTTTTGTCCATTTTTTTTCTTTGTCATACTATAGAATATTACTATTATTTAATAATATTGAATAGTACTCTCTTTCTGTATTCTTGAATAAACTATTTGATTTATTATGAGCTTTTTTGGTGCTTTTATGCAAAAATTTAAATTAGCTCATCTAAACGTTCGCTCATTAGTAGCTAAGTTTAGTGTTGGCAGTTGTGCAAAGTGGTGATTATGATGTGGTGGCTGTAACGGGACGTGGCTGGGCACCAGCAGCGGCTCTGAGGATATTAAAATTCCGGGATATATACTGGTAAGACAAGATAGATTGGGTCGTGGTGGTGGAGCGGCTATTTATTGTAAAAGTAATATAAATTTTTCTCAAATTAACGAATCTGAAAGAAACCCAAATATTGAGCAAGTATGGATATCCATGGCTCTAAAGAAAAGAAACATATGTCATAGGCTGCATTTATCGTACCTTCTTATGCCTCAAATGACTTCTCACAGTACTTGGAGGAACAAATAATGGATCTCACACCAAAATTTAATTATCTTTGTTGTTTGGGCGACCTCAATATCAATTTGCTAAATTTATATTCTAAAGAAGTATCCAACTTTTATTCACTATTAGAATCAACAGGTCTTAAGCAAATTGTTAACAAACCTACGCGTACCGCAGTTACCAGTTCGACTCTCTTAGACCTTATAATAGTGCCGAGGAACTTTCGTAATTACTTCGGATACGCTTTCTGTTCCTAGTATTTCCGACCATGATCTAGTCTTTTGTGAATTTTCTGTTCCAAAATACAAGGCTGGGCCTATAATCAGAGAAGTATAGAGATTTTAAAAATATGAAATATGATCAGTTTTACGCTGATCTCAATCCATTCCTTGGCGAAATATTTACGACCTAAATACTGTGGACGAAAGGTGCAGCGTTTTATGATAATATCATAGCCCTACTAGACATTCATGCGCCAACGAAAACTGCCAGATTTACTAAAAAAAATGAACCGTGGATAACCAACCATACGTGATATGATTAAGACAAGAAACAAAGCCCTAACTCGTTTTA
>JAHBCN010010589.1:0-31242 GCA_019359885.1 Listronotus oregonensis | reverse complement strand
TTAACAATTACGGGTATCTACAAAAGTTTAAAAATGGGGCATCCTGAACTTTGTAATAAGATTTGTTTAGGTATCTCGTATCTATTTTGTTTTAATTAAAATAATTTTGTTGGGGTTTTTTCAGATTGTAGGCTTAAATACGTAAGTTTTAAGTAAAAGAAATCATTAATATTGAAATATAACGACATTCTAAGTATCTAATGGTTTTTCAAAAATGGTGATTAGATGACATTAAGCACTGCAAATCTTTAGTGGTAGCATTTTGACGTTTTCTTAAAGGTACTTTAAGGAGTAATAACTGTATATTTGGATTCGTATTTATTTTTAGTAAGTATAGAAATAACACAGCCCCACAAAAAAACACAAACGTCCGAAAGACTTAACTATGGTATTTTTATGTTTTTGGTGTCCGTTTGACCCATTTAAGTCAGGGTCTAGAGCATTTTAGGGTCAAATCTGGAAAATTATTCGAAGTCAAATTTAAACCGTGTATTGAAGCGTCTAAATGCAAAAGCAGACATTCGACACATAAGACAATTTGAGTAAAACGCAAAAAACCTGTAATTTACTTATTTGTTTGTCAATCCACTTGCAATTTGCACTTTTTTAAATTCTAAATACAAACCTATTGGAATCAAAAATATTTTATTCATCAATATATTTTGTTATAAAAATTACGTTTTTCTTTTTTTATCTGAGACGTTCAATTGTCTGCTTATGTCCAAGTATATTGCATATGTCTGGTTTTATTGTGGAATATCAGAAAAATGGAGTTTCAGCAATAAAGAATTTGCAAAAAATATCATTTCGGTTATTTATTTTAATAAAATCATATAAGCAATTCTAGATTTTTAAATCTGGGTCCCAGTATCAGATAAAATAACTAAATCATCATCAGCAGGACTGGATTCTTCTGGTTTATCTCTTTCTTCCTTGAAAGCATTTTTGAAGAAGTAAAGACGTTCGTCCTTTGCCCATTCAGCTCCATTAACAAAGATGAAATACTTTTTTTTTTGTCAGGCTTAACAGTTTTTCACACAGTCATTGGTTTTTTTAACTGTAAGTAAGTAATTTTCTTCCCTTTCTTAAAGATACCTATAGCAATAGAAGTATTATTTTTGTAGAATTGCTCTCCTGTGACCAGAACCGATCCGTTGGTGGCTTTTAAAAATATGATTCGTTTGGCTGGTTGAAAACGGAAATGCCAGGAACCGGGATTTTTAATCAGATTTTGCAGTTCATCTTTCCAGTTAAAAACCTGGTAATCTTCCCCATTTTTCATTTAGAATAATCCTTAATGATAATAATTACGTTTCCGGGTTAATTACAGTGGACACTCTCTTTTTCTATTTGGCCAAAAATCGGTCGGGCGGGAAAAATGAATGACCAACAACTGGAAATACAAGTTCTACGTATTTTATCTGGGGCAAAGCACAGCACTGAAGCCAGTATACTAAAATGCCAACCATCGTGCTATTTTTGTTTTGCCCCCGCAACCATCTGCTACCAAACCTTTTTCTACATGTTCATCAAATTTAAAATTTTGGTTATAGAACACTGCAGAAACTATCCATTTGAGCTTCTTTGCGGTTTCGCTTATAAAAATGACTTCGTAGTTCTGGGGTTAAGCTTGATTTTGGGTTTCCATTTACCACCGTAAAATTATACAGGTTCATCTGCATGCTAAAATAACAAGCCCGGTCAGGTATCTTTTTTGGGAGTGATAAGTTCTTTTTGGGAGTCAAAAGAAAAATTGCAACGGGGACATCCTCCCTTAATAGATCATGAACGCTTTGCTGTAATTTGTGTCTCGTTGTTCTGTCATCGCCTTTAGTTTTTCTTGTGGATTAGTAATGTTCTTGATTTTTTTAAATTTTAGGCATATGACCAGACATCTACCTTTGGAGATAAAGCCAATTTGTATTCCCAAAAATGTATCTAAAGAAACACTCTTTAACTTTAAGATGATCTTCTACTCGAGAATTGTACATCTTCCATAATTTGACAATATTTAGTTAACAAGGCAAGTATCGCTTGACAACCGTTTTGTTCCTTGCATAATGAGTTTCACAACATGTAAGAGATTCAATGAAATCGTTTATAGCTCGACGTTGTTGGAAATTTTTTTGTGGACACCCTATCCCTCCTCTTCTGTCCTTTCGACAAGTTCCGGTCTCGTGAAATTTCTTTAATATTCGTTCAACTCGGTTTTTTTCTTACACCCAATATTGCCACGAATGTCTTTTTGCACACAGAAATCATATATTTCAAAGTTTTGATTTTATATTTTACACTAACTGCTTTTGGTTTATTCCGAACATTCACTTTATTTTGGCAACCGGCTCTTTTTGGTTTATTTGTCTCACAATGTTTTAAAATAAACATGTCCTAGCAGTATTTGGACTTTCTCTCATAAAAACTCTCATTAAACTTTCTAATCTCTGTCATAGACAATAACGAATACTGCATTAATTGTGTTTTATGACCGCATGTAGGAAATTCTGGAAGGCTTTTGCGCGAATATCTGCAAAATTAAATTACCTAACATAAGAAAAACCCAACAAAGACTTCTAGAATAATAAACATACCTTTGAGTCTTAGCTATTTCCCTTTTCCATTCTTGCCTGTTTACAAGTTTTTTCGGCCCTTACCGGAAGGACATGACACAATTTTAATGTCACTATCCATGCTTCTACTAAATCGTAAGATATTATATAACTTTTTAACATTCTTATTAAAGGTTCTATGGCTGTTCCGGTTACAATAACAAACTAGACTGCAAAACAAATGCGTTTCTGCCATGTGATCGTGAGATCACATGACAGAAACTCAGCCACCGGATTGGCTGAATGCAAATGTCTGCTTTTGCGTATGAATTTCCGCTCCGAATGTCTGATTTTGCATCTAAACTGAAATTTTCCATTGAAATAGTAGCTTCATTTGTCGTTTTATGCACTTAAGGATCGATTTAGTGGATTAATCGGCCATTTTAGGTTCGAAATACATAACTAACTCATTTTTTGTAAAAATGTTGGATGTCTGCTTTTGCATTTAGACGCTTCTTATGTTGTTAAGGTAGCTAAATATACGTAGTCAGTTCGACCCCATCGGGTCATGGTAAAGACATTTTTAAGATTAAATCTGCAAAATTTATGTTTTTGGGGTTGCTGAATTTGATCCGGGGTCAGTTTGACCCCACCAGGTCAGGGCCAAGTGCATTTTAAGGACAAATCTGCAAAATTAATCGCAACCAAATTTAAAGAGTGGATCCTCATGTTTTTGAGGTCGCTGAATACTAATTCGTGGTCAATTTAACCCCATCAAATTTGGTTGCGACTTGACCTTAAAATGTTCTTGAGTCTGACCTGATGAGGTCAAAGTGACCCTGGATTCAGACCTTAAATATTTTTTGTAGGGAATTTCAAGGTCAAATCGCAACTAAATTTGATGTGGTCAAACTGACCACGGATTCGGATTCAGTGACCCCAAAAACATAAAGATACCATGGTCAAGTCTTTCTCTTTTGGGACTGTGTAATTCTCAAAATAATTTAATCATTATGTTTTACTATTACCGATATGAATTAATTTTTATTTTCTAATATAAATCGCTTTTTTTCATAAGTATTAAATTATTTTTGTGGTTTTTATAATTGAATATAGAATACTTTTTGTTAAAACATTAAAAAAAATGAATAAAATCAATGAAAAACGAAACCATTAATGGGGTTCTTCATTGAGCTAATATTAATTTAATGTCGTATTTTTTTTTGTTTTAAATGAAATTAATTTCTTATGGAAGATGGTTATTTTACACCTTTTTTTAGTATGAAAAATGCCAAAAATATGACTTGAAAAAAAATTTGTCAATAATTGTGTGTGTCATATTTTTCCTGTTTTAAACACGCTTATATTATCTTTACCTGTATGTATCTATCTATGTAACGGAATCTTTCAATCTAAATTTCACCAAGGAGTCTGATTAACTTGAATATTTGCTCAGTGGTCAAGGGCAGATGACAATACAATAATATCATAACTATCGTGACTCTTGATTAAGTTTACTTTTAATGTTGTTTTGAAACTTAAAAATGATAAAATAAATTATAGTTAAAAAAGGGGGAAACCGGACCAAAAAGTAGAAAATAATTTTAAATAATTTAATTATTGTAGTAAAAAAGGTGGGGTGCTTTATATTAAATGTTGTAAATTGTACTTCACGATTTTTGACTGTAATTGAAATATTAATTTATTTTTTTACTCTTTAGTCAAGTTTGCTATAAAAGCGTGTTTTTTTTATTTTTCTAAACTAAAATTTATTTTTTTCAAAAACTATTAATAAAGTGAAGCGTAAACTTTTTAAGCAGATTTATACACACGAAACTTATTGTAATGTCATTTTTGCAATTAAAACTAATAATTTATAATTAAAATTAATTTACAGGTATATCCTTAACATTTAAAACATATCCTTTTCCAATCACAAAACACATTTGTCACCAAGTAATATCTCCATCGACGTCCCAATGGAAGGCAAAGTAATATATTGAAATTATCTAATAAACAATAAGTTTCGGCCCACGTTATGCAAAACTTATAACATTATCTTGAGTGTATATCTCATTGTGTCATTACAAAAGTGTCGATTGGTTTTAAATAAATTATGTTCAACTTTTTCGAGTAATTTTATCGTATTTTGTGACACAGCAATTATTTAATCAATTCTTATGGTACTAGTGCTAGTCAAAAAGATTGTTTACTCATTTGTTATTATTATTTTTATAGGTTAGCATCAAAAGGTGAAATCCATCATTCCCCGAGATGACTGGTCAGTACGTGTATTGCCGGCACGTAAACATCTACTAATACTAATAAAAACTAACCATTCAGTCATTCTCTGTAATGCCTAGGCTTTTAACTTAAGATCACACAGTACGTTAGTACTTTCGCTAGAAGCCTTCGTGAACAAATATGCTTATTTCTTGATTTCCAAAATATATTGCGCAAAGAAGTAAATGGTTAATTTCAAAATGATCAGTACAAAGCTCATCTACAGGGGTGAATTTACGCAATGGCTGAGTAGGCTGAAGCCTAGGGCGGCAAATATTATGGGCGGCACATTTACGATTAATTTTTAAAAAAGTGTAATAGTAAATTAATATTTTTTTTAGTATTTAGCGAGTAGATAAAAAAAATTCCGGCCAAATTTACTTCATTTTTATAAGAATTACTAGTGTTGTTTACATTCTTTTAATGCAAACTTTTTCGTTCTTACCTACTTACTTACTCCGTAGAACTACAACCCAGGGTGGGTCTTGGCTGCCTTGACTATCTGCCTCCACCTGGAACGGTCATGGGTCATCTTCCTCCATTCTTGCTGGTCTATTCCAAGGATAGTCAGATCTTTAATGATGTTATCTCTCCATCTGAGCCTAGGTCTTCCCAGTGGTCTTTTTTCTGGTGGTGCTTCCTCCCATACTTGTTTTATTAGGCAATCCTTTTGACTTACAGGGTCTCGAACAGGGCCATATATCATGCGCAGAATTTTTCTCTCAAATCTTCTTAGAAGCTCTGTGTCGCAAACTGTCAGTGTCCATGTTTCACTGGCGTACGTTGCTACTGAACATATTATTGTTTAATAAATTACTCTTTTGGCTTTTCTTGTGATAAATTTTAATTTTAGTAAGGTTTGTACTGCAAAAGAGCATCTGTTTGCTTGTGTGATTCGATGCTTAATCTCTTCTTGCATACTTTTGTCTGCCGTTATCACTGCGCCCAGGTACTTGAAGGTTTGCACATGCTCAAAATTGTTGTCGCCCATTGCGGGAGACATGCATGTATTGGGTCTTTCCTTCATTTATTTGTAGCCCTATTCTCTAAGCTTCTTTTCCAATCTTTATAAACTTTTTTTTCACACTAACCGTACTTTCTCCTAATGCACCTATGTTATCTGCATAGGCCAAAATAAGTTTGGGTCCACCTGGGCCAAAAATTGCCTTCACTGATGTTGTTCTTACCGTTTTTTCTAGTGCAAGGTTAAATAGTACTGGCGACAACGCTCTACCCTGTTTTAGGCCTCTGTTAATTTGAAATGCTTGACTGTACTCACCATCGCATCGATTTTGACGAGGCTCTTTGCCCCTCCAGGCAGGCTCTACACAGTCAAATCAGGTTGTGCGGGAGGGATACCAAGTTCTTCCATTGCTTCCCACAATCTTACTCTAATATCCCTATCATATGCTTGTTCAAAGTCTATGAAAAGGTAAAGTAGTATAAAAAAGTAAGCTTTTGTTAAACTCCCAACATTTCTCTAAAATCTGACGGATAGTGAAAAGCTGGTCAGTTGTAGATCCTCCGCTTCGAAAGCCACATTGGTAGTCTCAGATAATCTCTTCGGTATATGGAGAAAGGCGTTGAAGCAGAATGTTTGAGAATATTTTGTATAGGCGTGACTCAGTAGGGCAATACCTCGGTAGTTTTTACACTGCATTTGGTCCCCTTCTTTGTGGAGTGGGATGATAACACCTGCTTTCCCTTCGTCGGGAATGATTTCTTGATTCCAAACCTGTTGCACGAGGCTATGTACTTGTATGGCTAGGTTCCCCTCCATGTTTCACGCTTTCTGCCAAGATATTATCTCGGCCTGCCGCTTTGTTATTTTTAAGTTTCCTAATGGCTCTAGTTGTCTCCTCCACGAATACGGGAGCGATATTAACCTCTGCCGTTTGGAATACAAGACTTTTGAGTTCTTCCTATACCGGTCTGTTAGGTAATTCATCAATGTAGCGCTTCCATGTGTCCAGTACCTATACTTTGGAAGCAGTGACTGAGCCATCGTGATGCTTTAGCATTGTAGCACTCCTTGGGCGGAAACCCTTTTTATGTCCCTTTACTTCCTTGTAGAATCTCCTTGCATTATCATTCTGGAAGTCGGCCTGTAAGTTACGAACTTTTTCTGTTTTATGTTTTTTTCCTGATCAGTTCTGATATACAAAAAATATTGACATATTAGGGCGGCAAAAATATGTTAGCCTATGGGCGGCAAAAATAAACCCGGCCCTGCTCATCTATTTCCTTTTCTTTTTCTCAAAGAAATATCTCGACTTTAAGAAATTCTGTGCTTTTCACTACACGAATTTAAATTTTTTATTTGTTTGCAAGCAGTCATAATTTACTTTATACAGGGTATTTCTTAACAACGGTACAAAACTTTAGAAGGTGCTTTCTTAGGTCGTTTTGTAAAAAAAAATCCTATGAACATATGTTCGGAGTTGCTTCGTTTCTGAGATACAGGGCAGTAAATTATAGTTTATTTTGATTTCTGGGAATATCAAATTAAAAGAAAAATTATTTGGCTTTTCTCCACAATAAAGATATTTATATATTATTTTTTTAAATTATACTTTTTTATAGATTATTATGGAGAGTTAGTCTGCTCTGGCAATAATAGTAACAAAAAACATGAAAAGACATAAAAAGGTTTAATTCTTTTTAAAATTGATTTGTTTTTAAGTACTATAATAAATAATTATTTTTATGAAATTATATAAAAATAGAAAATAAACTTACTTGAAAACATTGGCCAATGTTGCAACATGGACATATGTTTAAAGGAACTTGTTTTCATAAAACGACTTAAGGAATCACCCTCTGTAGTTTTGTACCGTAGTAAGAAAACACCCTGTATTTTCAATGTTTTATTAATAGAAATTGAAAGTTAAATTTTGGCATATTTTAAGCTTTGTAAAAATGGCAGATAGTGATGAGCGAGACCGGTCTTGGTCTTGCAGTCTTGGTCTTGGTCTTGCAGCAAGACCAAGACCGAGACCAAGACCAAGACCTTCGCAAAACCAGACCAAGACCGGGGTATGCAAACCAAGACCAAGACCAAGACCGAAGGGTGCAAGACTACGCAAGACCAAGACCGACCTGCAAGACTCTTGCACTTTTGTCACTTTTTTTTAAATTATAATATTTAATTTTTATATTCAATATACAGAGGTATTTCATACAGACATGACAAAAAATGTGTCGAGAACTGCCTAAAAAGGCGATTATTTTATGAGTAACAGGTTTTTTTAATAAAATAATAATTAAATCGATCTAAAAACGATAACTAGTAGATTCAGTAACATGTTTCAAAAATAATAGATTGTGACTCAATGGTCCGACAAAGCTCGATATCTCCAAAACCGTTTACGACAGAGAAAACTAAGAGTACAAAAGTTATAGAAGCTGAAAATTACTTACCTATTCCTAATGTTTTTTTTTAATTAGATATCTAGTGATGCCACTTACTGGATCAAAAATTTCCAAAATCCAGGAAAACATTATTTTTGTGCCACACTGTAAGAAGTGGCATCATTAGTTTTCTCCTTTAAACTAAGATATAAATGTTAAAGTGATGGTTTAATAAAAAAATATATTTGTCATTTTATATAGGAATATTTTTTATATAAATGGATTATAAATTTCACTTCCGGTTTAGACGTAAAAGTCAAAACAATGCCAAAAGTATAATGATGACGTCATTTTTGTCAAAACCGAAAACGATATATAAAAAACCATCTACGTCGATATTGTACCTATAGGACAGTTCAAGAATTTCCAGCATAATATACAGGGAAGCGATTTTTTTAAATGAATTTTTTGCTATAATTTTTCTATTTTAGGTTAAAAGCTAAAAATAAGAAAGTTTTCTTGAGTGGTAGTGCATTTTTTGGAAAATTCTGAAATAGAAAATAATTTTACATTTTACGCCCTCTTTTCTATAATTTTTGTATATTCAGTTTTTTACCATTATGAACGGTTTCGGATATATCGATCTTTGTCGCACTATCGAGCCACCTTGTATATGCAGAATGTTTATAAAGTATTTGTACAAACTTTGTACGGCAAATGTTTGACTAATTTAAACATAGAAAGTTTATTTGAACTAAAAAGCTTCCTAAATACCTTTTTTTTTTAATTAGAAACCAATGTTTACATATCAGAATCATTTTCATGGAAATTTCACATCTGGTTGAAATTAAAAGTTTTTTCTGCCCTCAGAGTACTCAGTATTGTAATTTTATATGCTCTTCAAAGAAAATTTAAATATTTCCTATCACTAAAATGAAGCGCTTAAATAAATAAACCCCTACATTTTACCTTTTAATCAAATAATTTAAATGTACATGTAAGGTTAAAATTGGTATATTTTAAAATTTTAAAGCAAAAATATAGTCTCCATCTTTATTTATTTGTAAGTATTAAAAAATATATATGTTATTTAAGATTGCTTAGTTTAAATTATTACTACCAAAAAAGCAAGACCAGCAATACTCTTGGCAGCAACGCAACGGTCCAAAAGACCAAGACCAAGAAACTTGAAGACACCAAGAAGCATTGGTCTTGGTCTTGCTTTGCTCATCACTAATGGCAGAGTTCTCAGAGATGATGATGTATATAGGCAAAACGACTTCTAAAATTAAATTAATATATTTTTTGATCCTATGATTGTTTTATGAATAAGCAAGAAATTTCCAGGTCAACACGTTTAGCAATTTTTTAAACCTCTAGTAGCAGCAGTTAAAAAAAGCTTTTTTCTTGTTCACGGCATATAAATTACCATTCTCCTTCTGATTGATTGTCTATAATTAATAAATGCTTTACTTGCAGGAATAGGAAACTAACTAGCAGTATCCCAGATATGCACAACAGAAAAAAACTTACTATCTAGTACACGCTCATTATTTCTTTTATCTCAACGGCAATAAATCAGGCTAATTTTTTTATATAATAATAATAATTACTGGTTACATACGCGGGTACTGTTACCGCATTATAATTAATTAATTTTCACATATTAGTGCCTTTACCACAAAACAACCGTTTAATTGAAAAAAAGCGGCCATTTTATTTCGCGCCAGTGGTCTGCGATTTTTGGCTGCGTTATCACCTGCCAATTTGTCACGCTCTGCTTAGAGCGTAAATTTACACGCTTGTCGACCATTTTGGATTTATGGCTGACATTAATAACTCGCCTAGAACAGAATTAAGATTATTTATTGTTCCAAATTATTTTACGCACACGACGTTTTTTTCGGAACCACATAAGGAAAATAGAACACTTCCTTATTTTTAAACATACAGCGTGAATAGAAAATAATTAGCGAAATAAACTAAACTTTTAATAAGTTCTTTGGAATAACTCGCCTGAAAAGTCTCTAGAGAATGGGACCACTTTCGTCCTGGTCCGAGGGTATAGCGCCTGATTATGCTCAGCCCTATTGAACCCTATGAGCTAGCAGATTACCTCAAAAAAAAAAAAAAAAAAAAACCCATTAAAAAATTCAAATCACCCATCAACGTTTTGGTAGCAAGTCTGCCAGCCTTATCAAGATTATCCCAAATAAAAAATAAAATAGAAATTAAATTTAAAAGAATTTTTGTATAAAATTTAGGAGATTCCAAGAAATTTTTAATATTAATGACGTTTTGTCACAACTGACATATAAGTTTGTTTTGATTGTAATACTAACGGCCGAGTAATGAACGCGTTGTTAAACTTAGCAATGAACTTAACAATGGGTTAAATTTAACAAAGAGGTAAAAATGAACATTCTTGGCAACAGGGTATAACTTAAACGTTAACTATTTGTTAAAAAATAATTTAGTTTGGGATTTTTCTTTCAAAATCAAATTAACATATTAAAAAAAAACTTTAAAAAATAACTACCTTGCACCGAATATGAAAAAAGTTAGTTCGACATTTCAAAAAAGTAATTTTATATATTTTCTTCAAAAACAAGCAGAACAATAGATAGCTTAAATCATCAATACTGCAGAATTTCTTTACATTTGGGTTTTTTTTACAGGTTCTCTAATATAATTCATGGCTACTACATTTTATTGATACGAGTCGGTTACTAACCTCTTTGATAAGCATAAGGTAATGCTGATTAAAGCTATAACATACGGTACTTAAAAAATACTGTTAGAGACCCAATGTGGTAAAGGTCCGATTCGTAGCAAGGCCTTTGTCAAATTCCAAGTTAAACTCACTCTGGGTTGTAAAACTTACAGCCGAGTGATGATCGCGTTGTTAAATTTAGCAATGGACTTAACAGTTTAGAATGTTTAACAAAACGTCATTGTCAGCGTTATTCAATGATTTTAGTAGGCAACCTGTCAAAATCTGACATTTTGTTAAACATTCTAAACCGTTGTCAACTTAGCAAATTGTTAAAAGTCAACTACGGTTTAGAATGTTTAACAAAATGTCAGATTTTAACAGGTTGCCTACTAAAATCATTGTATAACAATGACAATGACGTTTGGTTAAACATTCTAAACTGCTATGTCCATTGCTAAATTTAACAACTTGGTTTTCGTGCTGATTAGTCAGCGGAGAATAGTATATGCCTCGTCCGCCCACTACTTAGCACGTAGAGTGGGGAAAATGTTGTACTCTTATTATTATTTTTTTGTTTTAAAGGGAATAGATGGATATTAATGTTAAAGAAACATTTTATAAGTTAGGTTTTGGTTATTAAAAATGTCAATACTTTTAGATTTTAGGAGTTAGGATGTTAGAAGTGTTACTCTGTTTCTAATACAAATGTCGTTAGTTGTAAAAAAACAGTAGTAAGAAGAATGTATAAAAGTTTAATAATAAAAAGTTTTGCTTTTTTTTCTAAATGGTAAAAACGTTGATTTTCATTAAAAGTAAAACCTATAGCAGTGTCTATTCCATTAATTAAAGAGCAGTAAGTAATAAAATTCTTGTAAATAAATTGTTTTAATAATATTTATTAAATTAAAACATTAATTTTTTTGGAAAATAAGCAAATACTTTTTCTACTCTAAATGAATCTATCTACCGAGAGGTACCAATAAAATTTAGTAGGCATGAAATATATGAAAGAACCTGGTAAAAACCCAAATTAGAAGAAGTTCTGCAGTATTGGTTATTCAGGCTATCTATTGTTTTGCTTGTTTTTGAAACAAATTTATAAAATTATTTTGTTGTGTTGAACTGAATTTTATTCATATTCTGTGCAAGAGTGCAAGGTAATTATTTTTTTAATCTTTTTTAGGCTTAATGGATTTTAAACGCAAAATTCCGAACTAAACTATTTCTTGTTATCTAGTTACCATGAAATGTTTAAAAATGTGCTGCGTTGTCAAGTTTTTTCATTTTTCGCTCTTTGTTAAATTTAATAATTGTTAAGTTCATTGCTAACTTTAACAAAGCGATCATCACTCGACCGTTATAATTTTTAAAAAGGGTTTTAGGTTTACCTGAAATTACTTCAGCATCAAGCATAGGTAACCATGTTTTATTTAAATTAACAGATATTGATGACCCACAGTTATCTTTATTTAATAATATAAATACATTTTTTTATTTTACGTTGTGTTAAACAAGTTTCCTTTGCTAAAATACTAGAAGCAGTTTGTTATGTGGTTGTCTTCAAGTGCGTTTACAAATTTTTGATTTATAGAATTATGTATTTTTAATATATGTTCTTTTGTATCTATGTTCTTATATAAAACTTATTACTTTAATAAGGGATGTTCTAAATAACATTTTTTCTATTTTCCTTTTTATTACATGGTTTTGTCTTTGTCATTTAAGATCTAACAGTGTTTTAATTCTTAAAGGTAGTACGAATATTAAATGTATTACCTATTTGTTAAATTTTATTTAATAAGCCAGGAATAAGTGGTAAAAATAAATTTGTAATAGGTATATTTCAAATTTGTCCTGAATTAGGTTGTTTAAATTTTAGAAAGCATTTGTTTACAAAATCCAGAGAATAGTTATGTTAATTTACATTACTTTTTGAAAATTATTTTTATTTTGATCGGAACAAATTATTTTAATTCTATCAAAAAGACTTTTACTACTCCTATTTTTACCATCGAATCGTTGGATGATTAGAGTTAAAATTTGGATATCTGTTTAAATTTATGTGTTTTCTGTAAATTTTAGTTTTAAAATAATAAATAATTTTTTAATAATTATTCAATAATTTCAAAACCTTTGCGCAAAAACGATATCCACGCCACAAGACGCTACCCACACTTATTCACAGTGACTGGTCGACACAAGGTGCTGCCGCTCCAAGTTCAAATATTACATCTTAGATGAAAGCGAAGTAACTAAAACTCCAATCGGAGCTAATCCGATAGATATTAAAACACTTAAAAAAGATTGGATTTTTTTTTAAATTACTTTTTTATTTCATAACCTTTAGTTTTATTTTTAATTGTAACTAAAAACTGGAATATTTTGAAAAGTACTTATATGTTTGTTGTAAATAAAGATTTAGTTGAATTTGACCAAGGTCTTAAAATGTTTTTTCTTTGATACCATACCTGTAAGGCCTATTAATGGGACAGGCCGTAACATCTACACGTATATCATAAAAACTACTTTACTGTTTTCCAAGTTTAAGTAAAAGTAAGCCACTAAAAAAAAGAATGGTCACAATCCAATAATAGCTTTGTTCGCGGGTCACGTTAAGAACCGATTCCGAACTAAAATTGAAATTTTAGGATTTCTTAAGGCGCATGTCTAATTATATACCGGTTCCGGATTTTTATTTACCGCGAACGGCGCGGATTTCAACCCAATTTCTCCAACGGCTGACTGTTTAACTAACCTGACTTTACCAATTTGTTTTCATTTATTAATGTTTTTATTTTGTTTTTGTTCCTGTTGGCACTGACACCAGAAGAAATAAAATACCCTATCATAAATAATGGATAATTCCGCACGTAGTTAAATGTATTTTTATTTTAAATAGGGTCTTAATTTGAAATAAATGAACTTACTATTTCTATCAATTTATAAACAACTTTATTACTGGGAATTGTCTCGGAAAATTGACCTTTTGGTATACGGGGGTTTTTTTTGATTACGAATCGAAAAAAAATTTTTCGGAAAAGTTTCGTTTTTTGGGGAAATTATCATCGTTGAAAATCAAACTAACCTTATTTTCACTATATTCTCCCTTTTTTTTACACAATTTTTGTTTTTTTTTAAAAAGTGGCACACAATATTTACATTTACATTAATAAACACCCTTTAAAACCTTATTTTTTTTATTTATTTTACACCTTTTTCCATTAAATTACTTCCTTTTGCTGGGCGGCCATGACTCCTACTGTATACATGGTTGCGGCCACGATCCGACGTTTTTTGAAAGTGGAGGTTTGCAATTAAAGGGAAAAAAAAGGTGTAAAATAGATATAAAAACAAGTTTTTAGAAGGTGTTTTTAAAATATTATGTCCAATTTAGTGTAAAAATCAAGAGTTCGTGCAAAAAGAAGGAGGAATAGTGTAAATAAGGTTGGTTTGATTTTCAACTTTGATGATGAATATCTCAAAAAACAAACGTTGCCGAAAAATATTTTTTTTCCCAAATGCGCCCAAAACCCCTTACCAAATTTGGTCAAAATCGGAAAACAACTTTCGGGACAATTATATTACTCTTTATAATCTACAATCAAGATAAATAAACTAAGAATCAAGGAAAATTAAGAACTTTAAGTAAAGGTTTGTATGGAGCGATTTATACTTCCAATTAATTAAAATAGGTATTAAGCAATAAGAAGGGCAAAATTCTTAAGGTTCACCTCAAACAGCAAACAGATGATAAGAATGTTGATATTGCGCATGAACAGCAGAACCGAACTTTTAATCCCATCAAAAATTCGGGGACTAAAAAACCCGATTCAATCAGTTACAACCAATCCGATGTTATCCGGAACGCTGAACTGTTCTAAAAATTCAAAATTGTGTTCCGCAACGACGTTTTCATATTGCGCATGCGAATAGTCCCTGAACCGTTCGGAATTGGACCCGCGAACAAAGCTAATAAGTTTCAAAGAAATGGGTGGACAAACATAGATACGTACCATCATATATACATACGGGAAAATAAAGGGAAATATTGATGAAAGTCACTGGGTTTTAATCTTTTTTTTTCCGATATTTATTGCCACTGTACCAAATTTTTGCCAAGTTTTTTTTATTTTGTTCTAATAATTAAGGAAGTATATACAGGGTTCTCCATAATAGACTTCCCATTTTAAATGCTCAGTAAAATTGTTTAAACTTAAAACTAACATTTGTAATACATTCCTTCATTAAAGCTAACATTTTATTACACTTAATTACAATTCACTCTTTGGGATTTACTATAACATACGACTTATCCAAACTTTTAAAAATTACGTCTTTTAAGTATGTGCCATTAACTTTAATGCACTTTTCAAGATTTGAAAAGAAATGATTTATGACACGATGAAGGAAAACCTCATCTATTCACTGGACCTCCTCAGGAATTCGGACTTTAAGATCTTGGATGTTTTCTGGACGAGTTGCAAAAACTTTTGACTTTGAATAGCTACACAGAAAAAAGTCTGGTGCAGTTAAATTCGGGGACTTTGAAAAGCCAATTTAAATCCCCAAATATGAGTCGGCCATTAAACACTTCCCGCAAAACTCTTTTAGAGTTGTGCGCTTCATCTTCTTCTATTAAGTTACTCTATGTTTTCACGCAAAAAAAAAACTCGTTGTTAAACTGAATAATCCATAAGACTTAATACTAAAGATTAAATTATGTGGACCTAATGATGCTTTATTAGAAAAATGACCTTTTACGAAAATCAATTTTTCCTGGTTTTGTGACAAGTGCCTACTCAATTAATAAAATAATGTTGATTTAAATCCAAAAGGCCATAGAAGATAATAATATAATAAAAAAGACTGACCTATCATAGAGAATTTATTTCAATATTAAAATGGGTAGTCTATTATGGAAAACCCTGTATAAATAATATTTTATGTTTTACCTATCTATTATTGATCTATAATACCTTAGAAACGGAATATGGTATGATAGCAATAATACCTGCTATCACACCTAGGGCATTATAAGCGGGCATTATGATAATGCCCGCTTATAATGCCCTAATGCGCTAATATGGAAATTTTATTGCTTATCCAATTTTATTTCTCTCACAATTAAGATCAAGTTTATACAAAATATAATTTTTTCTTTAAACAATACTAAAAATTAAACTTTATTTCCAAAATAAAAATTACAATTTTGAAATGTCCCGGAAAATGTAGCCGATCTCACTATAGAATGGTCGGTGTTTTTTGTGATGGTAGCAGCGGTGGTAGCACTAACGCTATTTTGTATAGAAGAACAGTCCATTAAAGAATTTTCAATAGTCGATACGGAATTAACCTCGGAATTAACTGAATTGGCAATCATTTTGGCTACTTTGTTTTTAGATGAAATACTTTCTTCTATATATCCTTCAGCTACTGAAGAGCCTTTCCATTTCCCATGTTGTTTTAGCGTTTCAAACGAAGCACCTGCCTCAACAAGTAAAGTTGACGATGTGCGACGCAAACAGTGGCCGGTGTAAGCTTCTGCATTATCCAGTTTTAAAAATTTTGCGATCAATGTTGGGACGCTTCCTATGGTATTTTTTCCAATGGGTTGTACTGTACATCAACCCTTTCTATAGGTAAGAAAGAATCTTCGCTCCTTTATTCCAGCTGGTCTTAATGTTGTGTACTTTTTTATTAAATTTAAAGCGCCTAAATCTTCTTCAATGATAGTAAAACTTTTTGAAGTTGAAGTTTTAGTTTCTGGTACCTTTATAACCAAGACTGTTCCTCTATCTTCAATGTCATCAATGGTCATTTTGACCAACTCATCTCGTCTTAAACCTCCAAAAACACCCATTACCAATATGACTTTGTGTACCAAGTAGATATCATCAGGAGCCTTCTTAATAAATTTTAATATTTGTTCTCCTTCCAAAACTTTAGACTTCTTCGGGACGTATCTTTTCGACTTAACTTTTAAAAAAGATATGAGACGATGGTATTGCGAAATGTCTATATTTTCATAGACCATCAACGTAGACCTTAGGGTGGAATACTTGGTCCAGAGAGAGTTCGGACTGTATTTTTCCGACTAAAAATAATAAAGTTTATTAAACATATGTATTAAAATAAAATCAATAACTTACCAGTTCCTGGAAATTTGCCATTAAAACGTTTTCGGTTATTTGAAGAATTGCGTTCGCATCTTTCCAAATACCAAATATGCCATACTCCCGATCATACTGTTGCCTTGATTTAACTGGCAAAAGATTTTCAGTCGCTTTTATGGCCTTTTCTCTTATATTTTGTGGAATTTCTTCCATTTTGAGCAAATCGTTAAATAAAAAATGCCAATCGACTAACTGACAGAAACATCAAAGTCAAACTTAACACCAGTCATTATCTACTTACGTATACAGGTACAGGTGCAACTTTTTTTTTATATTGCGAATAAATTTAATAATGTAATTAGTCATTGAAAAACTCTTTGTAAACCGTTGATTGAGTAAAACATTACTCAATCAACGGTAAAACATAAAGCATTGTATGCACCACGGGCTACTGGATAATGCCCATCAGGTCGAAACTAGCCCTCGGGCCAGAGGCCCTTGGGCTATTTCGACCTTCAGGGCATTATAGTCCCAGTAACGCCCTTGATACATAAATAGCTATAAATCTTCTCTAAGAATGTACTTTAAAGTTATAATATCCCAAGAAAAAAGTATTTGATTCGACACCCAAAATTAGTGTTTTCTTAAATTCACCTTTCATGCACCATCGTCTTTTTTTCCACACTTTACCTCCTATCAGACAAATTATTCATGTGAAAAGGCCTTAAGAGGAATAAAAAGAAAGGTATACTAGTTTTACTAATAGAATACGCTAATAATTTCTATGCGAATATGGAAACCGTTTGAATAATCTATTAAGGTGGTATGGCACAAAAATGTGCATAAGTTGAGTCGGTTGGCTTATGTTTTATGCATCATCAGATGCGCTTTATGGCGAATTTACAAATTTTTGCATAATTTCTATTAGCTGTTAGTACTGTTGTTGTGGGGGTTTGAAAAAACGTTAAAAATTTATTTTTAATGCCCGTTTAATTGACTGACACACCTTGTGCAATTTCCATAAATTATATTATAATACTGAGCCATAAAGAAAAACACGAGGGACTTAACCTGTGGCAGGTTTAATTAGTCTAGTTTACATAACTTACTCTCCTATTATTTATTGCTCTAAAAAAAATATGATTTTAAATGTTGGTGCGTAAAGAGACATAAACTTTATAGACCGAGCGCTAGCGGCACAAAAAAGAGACCGATTTTTTACAGGCTGCCTTTGGTACGGGTGATATTTATAGCCACAAGCTATAGATAGATGCACCTATTAAGTTCCGCAACGTGTTACTTCATATATAAACATTAACTTTAATTAGCAAAAAAAGAAGATTCTTAAATCAACTTTTTACAGTCTGCCAATTGTTGAAGCATAAGGCTAGATTGCCAAATCCACAAAAAAGTTGCAGGCAGACGGTTTTCTCCAGTACAAGAGTAAAGCATACTAATGCTAGTTCGCAAAAAAATCGTGTAACTAAAAACACTTTTTTACAGTCTGCCAAGCACAATTTAGACTAATGTGTGCATGAGATTGACGAATTTTCACAAGGCAGACTGTTTCTTGATATTTAAAAATTGATGCATAAAAGTTAATTAACAAATTTTTCACAGTATTTCAGAACAATTTTTTACAGTCTGCCTATTAAATAAATATTAACTTTTACAATAAATATTTCATATTAAATTATAAGCATACTAATTCACGAAGTTTTAAAGTGTAGGCAGACGCAGTTAAACTTGTAAAAAAAACTTATAATGGTTAACAATTTTTACAGTCTGCCATTGTTTTCAAGCAATATTTAGGTAATAAATAAACAAACTATTGAATGGCAGACTATTTGCAAAGGTACTAGTGTCAGTATTAGAATTTAGATTTTGTAACACACGGACGATTTTGGAATTTTAAAAATATCTATTTTATTGAACTAACAGAATAAAAATAATAAATCACTTTCCTCTGACACTATTTATTTCTTCATATTCTGCATTAATAAAAGCAGACAGCAGAAACCTACCCAAGTCAACGCGATTAACGTCGGATTATACAGTATATAATATTCTATAGCCATGTGACTCAGCGGTAGCGTTCAAGACTTCCAACCCGGGGGTCGGGGTTCGATTCTACCCAATACCGTTCTTTTTTTTTTAATTTAATAATCTTTAAAATACTTCTCAAGAAATTTAAATATATATTAGGGTATGTTTATAAATATTAATTAAATAATTTTTTTTTTCTTAAAAAAAATATATTTTTATTATTATTATACATTTTTTACATCAAATGTGTGGGGAAATATTTGCAGAATTATTGAGTAAACTTGAAGCTTTTTTGTGTGTAAATTTATGAATATTTTACACACAAAACAGTTACTTTGTTTTTAGATGTTATATAAAAATAATTTGTAAAAAAAAATTATTTTGAAAAAAATTGATGTTAAGAAATAAACTTCCAGAATCCCAATTACGTAATGTGCGTGAATTGTAATTACTCAGAAAAACTCAGTATTTTATTCAAAAACTATTATCCGTAAATTTTAATTACACAGAAAAAGCTGGGATTGACCGGGGTCAAGTGGCGTTAGAACGCCATGGTCAGGTGATGAAAGATTGACCGGGGTCAGGTAGGGTTATGTGCATCATGATGCATGCAAAGAACATCGTGTGCACCTAACTTTACCTGACCCCATCAATCTTACGTTACCTGCCTACCGCGCGATTCTATAAATCGTCTGCCATTCAATAGTTTGTTTATTTACTAACTAAACATTGTTGGTATACAATGGCAGACTGTAAAAAATCGTTAGAAGTCATTACTTTTTTTTGCAAATTAAAAATAGTTTTGCAGTTATATGTATACATCGTATTAGGCTGCCATTTGTTTTATTCAATATTGTGAACTGTTAAGTTTATATTTAAATAACTTTTACACTGTAAAAAATTGTTCTGAAATACTGTGAAAAATTTGTTAAATAACTTTTATGTATCAATTTTTATAAATCGGGAAACAGTCTGCCTTGTGAAAATTCGTCAATCTCATGCACACATTAGTCTAAATTGTGCTTGGCAGACTGTAAAAAAGTGTTTTTAGTTACACGATTTTCCTGCGAACTAGCATTAGTATGTTTTACTCTTGTACTGGAGAAAACCGTCTGCCTGCAACTTTTTTGTGATTTGGCAATCTAGCCTTATGCTTCAACAATTGGCAGACTGTAAAAAGTTGATTTAAGAATCTTCTTTTTTTTTGCTAATTAAAGTTAATGTTTATATATGAAGTAACACGTTGCGGAACTTAATAGGTGCATCTATCTATAGCTTGTGACTATAAATATCACCCGTATCAAAGGCAGCCTGTAAAAAGTCGGTCTCCTTTTTCTGCCGCGAGCGCTCGGTCTATTATGGGTGCACTGAAAAGTCATATACGGCGTTTTTTACTTAACACTGATGATCCCATTTGTTTTAAAAGACAGTACAAAAAAAAGTTCTCCAAATGTAGGTTGGTATATTGGTTTAAACCGTGTGTTTTAAGAAGAAAAGTAAGTCGACGCACATTGAATGACAAACATCGCGAAGCCAAGAATATTCTTATTAATTGCAGGCACTTTAATGGTTTTAAAACCAAAAAATATATATTTTGTTACCTTAACAAAATCAAGTTGTTTAAGTTTTTTAAAGGTTTAGCGGGAATTTTCTATTACCGTTTTTTTTTAATTTACTTGTTTCAGTAAATATTGAAAAAATCCCGAGTATATAAACTGAGGACTTAATCTATTTATGACATGTACATTGAAGACCGTTAAAAACAGGAATTAATAATTCGACAGGTACACGAAGGACCAAATTAAAGAAGGTAAAAATTACAAAATTCCCCGAATTCCCCAATATTTTAAATTTCTTGAAATTATTATAATTACATTTTAATAGAAAACAGGGTTTTTAGGCTTACGTAAGCTTACGTAATCTGAATTTAGTATATTTTAATCAACTAGTGTAAACACAAAATGAGTGAATTTGTGTTTATATTAGGTCAGCGCACCTGCAAAATATTACTTTTAAATGGCTTCACATATTCAAAAAAAAAAAGTTTTAAAAAGTGATGAAACTTTTTGGACTTGCACACATAATAAATGCTAAGATTTTCACGATTTGCGAAGACTCTGTTATTAACCCCTTATTTCTTTCTGGCCAGTCATGGTTAGTTCTGGTTAGTTAAAGCCCCTTATTATTTTCCCAAATGCAAAAGCCCTTAGTTCTGGTCAGTCATGGTTAGCTCCGATTAGTTGTGGTTAGTTCTTAGTAGTCATAGTTAGTTCTGGTTAGTTAAAGCAGATTTTTATTTTCCGAAATTTAAAAGACCGTAGTTCTGATCGATCAGTATCGATCAGATCGTATTCTGCCAGTCATTTATTCCATTCATAGTGCTGACGATAGTCCTCTCCACTCCAGTATTCAATTTCTTAAGACATCATGTTATTCTGACTTCGAAAACAAGCGCAGGTCAATGCAGATATCTCTTTCACAAGACCTCAAACTTATCTTGGATTGGAGCGCCAAAAATCTTGTTCAGTTTAATGCCTCGAAAACACAGTCATGTTCGCTGTCGCGAAAAAAGTCTGCAAATGCTAATCCCTTACATATGAGCGGCCAAGTTCTGCAGAACAAAGAGACATTTAATCTTATCGGCGTTACTTTTGAGAATAACCTCAACTGGCACAAACACATATCATCCATAGCTCCGGCAGCTTAAAAAAGATTGGATTCCTCTTCCGAGCCAGAAAATATTTCTCTTCTTCCAATCTGTACACTCTGTATGTATTCCAAAACAGATCCTCTTTAGAATATTGTTCCCATGTCTGGGGTTTGGCGTCCCCATAGCATTCGGGACTCCATTCAAAGAAGAGCCGTTCGTCTTATTAATAATCCAACGCTCACAGAAAGGCTTCCTCTTCTTGCCCACCGTCGAGCTGTAGGGGATCTGCTGCTCTTCTATAGGTATTTTCACGGCTTCTGCTCAGAGGAATTGGCCAGTATAATTCCTTCCATGGCAGCTCCCAACAAAGCAACACGTACTGCAACTTTTATGCATCCTTTTACAGTTCAGTTAGAGAGGCCCCTGCTGCCCGCAGAAGTTTTTCCTTCTCCTCCCAATCTCCAAAAATTTAAGGCCCGTGTGAACAAGCTCCCTCTCACCACACTAAAGACACCCACGGTACGTTAGTACTTAGGCATCAGCCTTCGTGGACTGTCCCAAGAAAAAAAAAATAATATTTTTCTTTGAAAATGCTGAGTATATTTGGGCACATTGGTTTTGGTAAGGTTATTATTCACATTAGACATTAGACCGAGGGCTTACCCTCAGCAGTGTGAAGGTCTGACGCATGCAATATGTATATAACACAAAAGGTTTCTTTGTGTTTTTCCTCTATCAGGACTTTGTTATCGTTTCATATAAAAGTATGAGATTACCTGTGAAAAAACTTTAAAAAGTTGAGTAAAGTGGTTTCTAAAATATCCTGACTGACTCACTGAATCATTGACTTATCAAAATTGTGGGGCACTTCCAGATGGAATAAAGTGTTAAAATTTGGTACGTAAGTGGCGTTTAGAACACAATAAGGGGAAATTGTAAAAACTGCATATTTTTACTTGGAACGCCGTAAAACAAAGGTGGTAATATACAGGGTGTTACTTAATGGTATGTCATAATTTGAAGGGCATTCCTGGATCGATTTTAAGTCAAAAAATTTTATAAAACGTGGCCCTAAATGCTTAGTTATTAAGATACGGGGTGTTAAAGTTTTATTTTATTTTCACTTTTAATACATTTTTCAAAGACGGTTTGAGATTTTGGGAATTGAATTTTGGCACAGGATATTAGGCATAAAACACATTTTTCAGATTTTCCCTTTAATTTTTGCAACCAGTGGCGTAGCTATGACAAATTTTTTCAAAACAATAAAAAAAATATCCCGCCATTGACTTGGGAAAAATTATGGTTTTATAATAATTACCAATCAATTATAAACAAAACCCCTTCATTTTTGCCAAAACTTACCGTTTGGGAGAAATGTTAATTAAAAAATGTCTTTTTACCAAATTGCATCGAAAATTATTATTGAAATAAACGTAGCTGTTTGCCAGCGATTGTTGTTTGTTGTTGTAAACATTATGACACTGACGTTAATTATCTTCTTGACAGTTTGAAATATTCTTCGATTTTAAAAAAAAGTCTTGTTAGTTAAAAAAATGGTAAATTATTCTAATTTGAAATGACACAAATGCATTTTTATGGTCTAGCTAATGGTAATGCTGTGAGGCGGGGCGTTTGTATCAAGAAAGGTACCTAATCGCGCTCCCCCAGATAGACGAACATTTATAAAACCACGCCGTCTGACTGAATCTGGCTTTTTAAAGCTAAATTTCGAGGAAGGCCCCGTACAGTTAGTGGAGGAGGCTGTCCTCATGCAGTCGAAGAGGATCCAACACAAGTACGCAAAAATAGGTATGGCATTAAACATCTGCTACAAGACGGTATGGGAGATTTTAGAGATTCTTTTTTATATCCTTTCACATAAAAGGTTCAGGCATTGCTTCCTAGAGATTATGAACCACGTACGCAATTTTGTGGGGTGGTATCTCCAAAAAGTAACAGAAAATCCTCATTTTGATGCCAAAAAAATTTTTAGGGCGAAGCAAATTTTTCAAGAAATGCAATACCATTCCATAAAATCATTACTGGGCCCAGAAAAACCCCATGCGGAAAATTTTTGGAAAATTTTTACTGAACGTTGGATCGGTATCGTATCCGACCATTTAATTGGGCATTTTTTTACCAAGACGCCTTAACGGACAGGATTATTGTAATTTTCTCCAAATGATTTGCCTTGCTTGAAATGTTCTCAGTTACGGCAACAACTTTGGTTTATGCATGATGGCGCTCCCCGCCCACTTTAGCATATTGGCTCGTGAGCATTTAAATAGAGCCTCAACAAATTATTTGTGGGGGACACCTAAAACATTAGTTTATCATACACCAATTGTGACATTAGAAGAACTCAGAAATAGAATTATTGACGGATGTGAAACTATCCGAAACACGCATGGGAATTTTGAAAGGGTTCGTAATTCAATGAGAAGAAGAGCAGAAGCCTGCATAGAGGCGAGAGGTGGCTTTCAACATTTTTTAAAAATTTTGTATGTATTGTATTTTTAAATTTTTATTGCTTTTTGCTCACTAGTTTGTAAGAAAAAAAGCTTAAGAATAAATATTTGAAAAATGTATTTAAAATTGAAAATAAAAATTTAACACAATCAAGAATGATAATTAACGTCGTGTCATAATGTTTACAACAACAAAACAACAACGCTGGCAACGAGCAAAGTAACTTGATTTATTTCAATAAAATTTTTCAAGATGCAATTTGGGTATAAACCCAATAGATCCCACTTTTAAAATAATTGTATTTTAAATAAAACAAATTTTTTTGTAAACGGTAGGGATTTGGTTTATTATTTCAAATTATTGAAAGGAATAAACTTTCTTGGTATTTCCGAGTATTGAAAAGTTTTAACCCTTTAGTTCTTAACAACTTATCCTTATAGGGGAACTGCTAATCCATGAAATTCAAATAGATCATGCCCTCTGAAAAGGGAAGTTTACCCAAAAACTTTTATGACCTACCCCCAGACGCAAGAACATTAATAGCATTTTGTATTTAATTATAGTAAAAAAATAACAGTTTCACTTCCCATACATAAGACATTTTTTTTTAATTAACGATTTCCCCCCAAACGGTAAGTTTTAGGCAAAAATGAAAAAGGGATTTTTTGTTTATAATTGATTGATAATTATTATAAAACCATATATTTTTTCCCCAAGTCAATGGCGTGTTATTTTTTTGAAAAAATTGTTTGAAAATTCTTTAGCTCCCACTGGTTAAAAAAAAATTAAATGAACATCTAAAAGTGTATTAAAAAGTAAAATAAAATAAAACTTTAAACCTTTCTTAATAACTAGCATTTTTGGGCCCACGTTTATATGAACTTTCGACTAAAAATCGATCCAGGAATGCCTCCTTCAAATTATGACATACCATTAAGTAACACCCTGTATTTTTGGGGGGGTAAAATTTTTAAATCTGATTGAACCTGATCACAACCAGACGCGATTTAAGGAACATTAAAATGAGCAATTTTTGTACTTAAATAAATATAACTGTTAAAAAAATCTATATTTACAGAAATATTTTCACTTCTCCTCAATTATTTATGGTTTAATTATTGAACTTAAAAAAGATCCCACCAAATCCTCCCCAAGTCATAAGATCTAAATGTGTTTTAAATTTAAAAATTTAATAAATTTTGTATATTTTCTCTCTTTCTTTGCCCTTAACTTTACTGATTTGTCTGTATTAATAAAAAAACTGTCTGTATTAATGAAAATGGAACGTTTATAAATAGAGATAGATCAGTAAAAAACTTACAAAGTCAAAAAGAGTGGTGCAACAAACATATGCCATGAAAAGGTGAAAATATAAGCAATTCATTTAATTTTTAATTCAACACACATATTAGTTGTGATATATTCTAAAGACAAAAGGGTGTTTGGTATGATGACAATAATAATAACACAGGTCAATAGTTGAGATACGGACGCCAGAAGCGGTTAGGTGCTACTAGGGTTTTTGGGGTCGCTGATTACGATAAGAAGATCGATTAATCTCTACCATGTCAAGTTTAAGGTCATTTGAACGTAAAGTAAAAAATAAACCATCGCACAAATCTGAAAAAATTCTTGCGTATGTTTTCGAGATCGCTAAATCCGAATACGACGTTTATTTTTATCTCTTCTGGAGGTCATTCAAGGTCATTTCAAGGTTGTTTTTAATTGTTTATGGGATAAAAATGTTAAGTAATAATACACGCCGGATTCTGATTCAGCCACCTCGAAAACATATGCATGAATTTGAAATTTAAATGACCTTGAACCAGACGTAATGAAGGTTAACCGACCATCTCATCGTAATAAGTAACATCAAAAACCCCAAAGTTTTGACTGGTAATTTGAATTTATGAAAACTACCTATAAGATTTTAAATACTAGCAGGTAAATATTTCTATGCGCAGTGATTTTTCGCACGCGATTCCGTGGGCCCGGGAAAGACGCGAAGCGGAGTTGGCAAGCGTCAAGTGCGGAAAGTCACTTTGCGCACTTGTGAAAATACTCATATTAGAACAAAATTTTCCCACGAGCGTCAAAATAATAACAATATTAAAGCAATGATTATTTTTTTTTAAAATTTTGTTTAATCTGAAAGAACTACTACAACATTTTTATAAATGGAATTATTTGTTGATAACATTTACAACAAAAGAACAGTTATTAGCATATTGTAAATTAAGCGAACCTGTAATTTTATTTAGCGGGTGGCTTATAAACGTTATTGTACGGCTTGATGAAGGTTGACTTAGCTCAGGAGGGGAGTTGTTCATGGTCAATATTTTATTCGACATATCCTTTTTCTGATTTGTGGATTCATCAATGTAGCTCTCAGCTACAGCCGTTGATTTCCAGCCCCCCAAGTCGCTTGACATTGGTAATTCCTTCTCCAGAATCCGCTAACATAGTCGCAGAGGATCGACGAAAAATATGTCCAGTGTACTCTTCTGGATTTTTAATTTTAGGTATGCAGCAATTTCTAAGGCATTTTACCATTGAATTTATTCCACACATTGCTACTGCATGCTCCTTTTTTTCGGACAAAAAAACGTCTGTGTGGGGTATGTGGTTTTCGCAAATTTGCATATTTACGGTACAATTGCAGATAAAATCCGTTATTTGTTTCATTCGAAAACTACAAAGATTCTGGAAGTGTTATTTTTACTGTCAGGAATTTTCACCATATCAAATTTTCATTATCCTGTATGTCATCAATCATTATTTTTGTAAGTTCATCTCTCCTACAAGCACCGGCTAACCAAAAATTGTAGCAACTTTATTAGAAGGTAAATATTATCAGGTGCTTCTTTCATGAATCTTGAAACTTCTTCTTTGCTGAAAGTTTTTGATTTTTTGGCCGGTATCCCACGTTTTGGTGTTTAAGTAGTGATGTTAGCTTGAAATATGAACTTAAATCAAGGTTCCTTTTCACTTTGAGGACACATTTTAACATAGAGTACTTACTCCATAAAGTATTAGGTTTATATGTTTTTGCAAATCCGCAAAATAGGCCAAGAACACTTCTTCTTTAATACTTTTTGTCCCCTTGCTGGAGACCAGTTTTTGAAATACTATATTGATTCTCATATTTTTCACGAGATTTTGCTGGTAATAAATTCAAACTTGGTTTTGCATCCAGGATAGAATCTGGTAGCTCCTCATCGGAACTACTCATTTTAAATAATTATTTTGTCGGATTTTTATTTAATTAAAAAAGATACTATGACGCCTTTTCATTAAAAATGCTTGTTTGTATTGAAATTCATTTGTGCAATTGCTTGTTCATATGGAAACGAAGAAAAATCTGACATGTGTTAAAATCACCAAGATTACATATTGTTGTTTGACTTGTCATACTCATTTATTATTATTATACAGGGTAAATAAAAAATTTTTTTGTGTGTTTTAGTTGAAATATTGAAAATTACGAAGTAACAAACAAAAAAGAGAATAAACTAAAACTTGCAATGGCTTGTATATTGATGAAATAGCCTTCAATTACTAAAATACATATAATCTTGCTTACCTGTAAGATTTTAAAGAGTTTTATTTTTTCCGCACGGCGTGCAGAAAAGTTCACTTTTTCGCACGCCGTGCGGAAAGTGCAACTTTGCGCACTCAAATGCGTGCGGAAAAATGGACTTTTCCGCACGCTCGTAGGAAAAATATTTTTTGGAGTCATAAATTATTTTTTTTTTAAGTGGGATATGGATTCGGAAGATAAAGTTGAGAATTTTGTCTAGTATTGTGGGAAGATTTCTGAGTATTATTAAACCAATATTTGTTGTATAATAAAGATACCGTTTTTAAAATATAGATAGAAGTTAATGTTAAAATTCTTTTTGATAAAATAAGGATTAATGGATTTTTATTAAATTCAACTTTCTTTGAATAAAATATATATGACACTAACCAGAATTACCTCAAAAACAAATTCCATATTCTATAATCGATTCAAATAAAGCAAAATAAATATTTTTTTTATTGAAAGATTCTTCGAATTCTTCTAATATGTAATTTATTTAGAATTAAATTGTAAAGAACTTGGTATAATTTTAGATCTCACTACTTTAAGGGGTCACTTGATCCTTATTTTACGTATACCTAAAGTCCAAAATTTCTGTCAGTGACTCTTTAATACCGGCCACCCAACCGACGAAGCGGCTGAATAAAAATCTAACACTAGTAAATGATTTTTAACCCTATGATATACTTTTCCGCTCAAATAACAGTGAACCGGCCAAAAGTTTCATCGCCACGTTGTCATAATTCGCAAAAATAAATCACCAGCCAGCGATCGCACTTAAAATAGCACGCCAATATGTATTGAAATCATTGTTATCGAGAAGACAATAAAAGTGGCAACACACATTCCTTAGTTTGAAGAGACTTGAAAATAAGCGCTATCGACAGGGTTTTCGTGCTGTTCGATGATTTTATTTAGTTATTATTGATTATGGACAGATTTTGTAAGTTTAAATTTTAATTCCTATACAGGGTATTTTCTAAATATTATAAATTTCTAATAATTGTAGTATATAGATATTGTTTTGTGCAATTTTATAATAGTTTATCTTATTTAGTGTATATAATTGTATATAAAGATTTAAGTGTTGTTAAGTGCTTGTAATTCTGTAAACTATGAATATTAACCAACCTTTAACTAGTTATCCGCCTACAAAAAACTCAGTTAACGTTAAAAGAACGAATAATGGTTAAAAATGTTTACCATGGGATTCGGGAACGAAATCCAGAACTAACCACTTTGGATGCTGCACAGATATGTGCAACTTTAACAAAAGTTTTTTCGCGTACGGTATTCAGAGTTTTAAAAGGCAAAAAATCAACATTAGTAATTATTCGGATACTGAAAAATGCGATTTTTTCGCTATTTTTTTGCACACTTTTTACTTTTCGATTGTTAAACATGAATCAGAAGCTGTTTTTTTGGCTGCCTCTTATAGTATTTAAAAAAATAATAATTGAATTGTTTAATTCCATTTAACGACATATTCCTTTAAATTCTGTCATTTGCACGAAAACATATTTAAAAAACTCATACTATGTTAATATTAAAAAAACACTTAAAAAGTAAGGAGAAAACTTAATTTTCAATAAAAGTAGGTAAAACGTTTACGTCCGAATTCAACTCGAAATTCTAAAATGTTGACCTGTTACCAGGTTGTAATAGTTTTCTTTATGACATTTTTATAAGGTATGCGAACCTTGCTTCGCTCGACCCGCAATGTTTGATCAAAAATATTCTCGATATGGAAATCCTAAATATGGAACACGAAAGACCCGAAATAGTTATTGGATTCTACAAGCTGATGATTTTAGAGCTTTCGTGTTCCATATAGGGTGCCACAGATTCGAGTGCATGCATGGGGATTTCGGAAACTGTAAGAGATAGGAAGTCGGTTAAATTATGGAAAAGTTGCGCATTTAGGTGGCTAACAACATGCCTATTAGAAAGTTGTAAAATCTAGTACTTCGGAGATATCCGAAAAAACCGAAATTTGCTGATTTCTGTTTTTATTTTTTCTGACGTTATTTAAAGAGATATGGAAAAACAAAAGGCCCGGGCCACTTTTTTACAAACAAAAGGGTTTAGAGATTTTCCAGACGTTTTCTTTTAAACCATCATCAACTTTCTTTTTTAAATACGGACGGGGTTTTTATTTAATTTTTGAACCCCTTATTATCACAATTACAAAAGTATTACACTAAATATTTATTTCAAATATGGAAGCCCCTATAAGAAATATGTGGTTTTTTGTCTAACTCATTGTCTCTTTGGAAAATTTTTTTAACAGAAAAATATTAAGTGTTATACATTATTGTAATTGGGATTATAACTGTTTTTAAAAAATGCAATAAAAAATTAGGTGCCGTATTTAAAAAATAAAGTTGATGATGGTTTAACGAAAACGAGACGTCGACGGAAAATCTCTAACGCTGTTTTGAAGAGCTTAAAAATGGCATAAAAAGTATCTTTTTTTTTTTCATATCTCTTAAATAAGGGCAGAAAAAATAAAAACAAATTGTCAAATTTCGTTTTTTCGAGATATCTCCGGAAGTACTCGTAATTTTACAACTTTCTAATAGGATGTTGTTAGGCACCTAAAAAGCCAACTTGCCCCCCCGGGTTTTTAGGAATCCCATATGACTCGAATCGTGCACCCTTATATATTTTTTATGAAACAATGCGGTAATATGTATTTTATTGAAAATTGAAATCGGTGGTAATTCAATCGGTGTAACTTGATTTCTAGTTCTGCTTTTACATTTTTTTAATTTATGTTAAGACTAAAATTTTATAATTTTTTTTTTGTAGCAAAATAAAATCAGAGAAGGTAAAATTAAAGTAAAAAAAAAGTTGAAAAATCGCCAAAAAAAAACAAATTTGTGTTCTTTGACCTCAAAATAGGAGGTGTGCAAAATTGCAAAAAAAAAACATTTTTATTAATCCCAATAATACCAAAATAATATAGGCTTATTAATAATTTAAAGGGTTGAGAAAATGTGAGAAAATAACTTTTTTTTGTAAAAAATATTTTCATGTTTTGACGAAATTTTATTATTTATTTTATAAAATGCATACGCCACTGGAATTGATTCCACTGACCCCACATAACCCGGGGCACTCTAAAAGCGAGCGATGCGTCATTGACAGAAATTTTGGACTTGAATAGGTGTTTTTGGTATAATAAGACTTAGATTAACTTATCATCTTATTATATTATTACCCTAAATTCATTTTGGTTAAGAAGCACTCGTAGAAACGCCACTGAATAAATATTAATAAATAAGCCAGCAGAATTGAACTATTTCAAACTAGCACCGATATGGGTTATTTTAATTTATAAATAAGCCTATTTAAATTACAAGACTATCTATAATTACGTCTATTAAACTGTCCCAATACCCTATATTCAAAACGCATGCATACCAAGACGTATCACCAAGAAACATTGGTACTAAAATTAGTTATTTATATTGAAAGTG
>JAHBCN010010588.1:46233-56997 GCA_019359885.1 Listronotus oregonensis | reverse complement strand
CCAACAATATATTTTGACCTTTTTTATAAACCTACCCAGTGGTGACTGTTTACCAACTCTCTGAAGATTAGTCTAACGTCAAACATTTGTTCCCGAGGGTCATGCTATAAATATTAAGGAAATGTACTAGAACATGCATACAACACTTTAAAGCGTAAAATACAAAGATCATTAGTGGAATATCTGTGTCGATCTAAAAGTGGTTCTTCCACTGCTGAAACCATTACGTCAAAATATTGTGCCCCAGTTAGGGTTGCCAACTATACTTTATAATAACGTATTCTACTCTTTTCGTTAGATATACTATACAGGGTATTTTTTAATTAAATGTCAATATTTAAAAGGCGATTTTTGGGTCTATTTTAAGAAGAAAACTTCATATGACCGTATGTCATAAACGTCTTTTTTTACTACAGGGTAGTAAAATTTTCAAAAATAAATCATTTATTATTAATATTTGTAATACCACTTTAGATATTTTAATAAAATTTGGCATACATGTACTATGTATCAAAAAGCATTTTTTAGTGTACTACATTTTTTTTTAATTTTTACCAGTGGTCGTACGGAATTTGACCTGCCTATTTTGGCAGACATTTATGATACGCCACCAATTTATCTTAAGATAAAAATTATTTTTGAAATCCCCAATCATTCTAAATAAAGTTAATCGTTTTAGTTTAAAAAAATAAAAACCGTTTCTCTACATGATCATAACAATATCACCATGCAGAGAAATATCTAGATTTAATTTTTCTAGGTGAAAACCGTGCGTCGGACTAAAGGTGTGGTTCCTTTACACGCGGCCGTCGCATACGACTAACGCAATGCGACTAACGATGGGCCGCCGTTTAATCAGGTGGCTTTAGGACCGCGGTTCAAACTTGCGATAGTAAAACTATTAGCGTAAAGGGAAAAATTTTTTGGTAAGAGTCGTGATGGATGATCTAGCAATATATTTATTGTTAGAAGAAAAGAGGAATGACGAAATACTTCATATTACCAACCTGAAACATAGCAATGCCCCATATATCCAAATTTCAGCAAAGACGGATGAGGTTGTAAATTACATTAATAAATCGACAACAAGGATGAAGTAAAATTTGAAAATATTTAGACTGAATAAAGCACAGTTTAGTTTTATTCTTGACTTAATAAAAGACGATATAAAGTCCGACCCATACAACAGAGTTAAATATCCAATAACCCCAGAGGAAAAATTGCCATTGTATTAAGGTAAACGTCAGGGTGTCCCAAATTCGAGTCTTATCATTAGGATCTCGGAAACTTAAAGAGATACGAGGTCGGTTAAATGAAGGCAAAGTTGCGCAATATGATGCTAATCAAAATGCCTACAATACATACTTTTGGAAAAAAACCGATTATTCGTGATTTCGTTTTTATTTTTTTATGACTTTATTTGAATGGATGTAACAAAATAACTCTTACATTTCCATTGCTTCTTTTCCTGTTCTACAAGATATGTTATTAGATTTATGCACCGACGTTTCGTCTTTGAGCGCCATCATCAACGTTTTTTAAATACGGCCCTGGATTTTTTATTATGTATTTTAGGAGCTATTAAGTTCCCAAAACCAATAATGTATTGCACTTATTCGAAAATTTATATTAATGGCAATTTTCATAAAAAAACATATGTTAGAGAGAGTCAGACAAATACATTTTTGGCAGGATCTTGGAAAACATTAAACTGATTTTTCGAATAAGTGCGAAACATCATTCGAGGGGATCTTAAAAGCTTTAAAATGCGTAATAAAAAATCAGTACCTCATTTAAAAATAAAGTTTTAAATTTTAACAATAAAAAAAACACCGGACATTCCACACAAAACAACACAAACAAACATATTAGTCGCACACACGACTGCGGCTACACTGCTTCTTCAGCAGTCCAGTCGATCGATCGCGGCGTTGACAGCGGACGAATACGAGGCCGCTTGGAACAAACCAGGCACATTTAAAACATGAGTAGGAGTGCTTTGCGGCTAACGTAGTGCGTTAGCCGCATGCGGCGGCCGCGTGGAAGGAAACATACCTTAAAGGTATGTTTTGCGGCTAACGCACTTGCGTTAGCCGCAAAGCACTCCTACTCATGTTTTTAAATGTGCCTGGTTTGTTTCAAGCGGCCGTCGTATTCGTCCGCTGTCAACGACTGCGATTGATGCGACTGGACTGCTGAAGAAGCAGTGTAGCCGCAGTCGTGTCTGCGACTGATATTTTGTTGGTGTTGTTTTGTGTGGAATGTTCGGTGTTTTTTTTTATTGTTAAAAATTGAAACTTTATTTTTTAAATGAGGTCCTGGATTTTTTATTACGTATTTTAAGATCTTTTAAGATCCCAAATCAAATGATGTTTCGCACTTATTCAAAAAAATCAGTTTAATGTTTTTCCAATATCCTGCCAAAAATATATTGTCTGACTCTCTCTAACATATGGTTTCTTATGAAAATTGCCATTAATAAAAATTTGTCGAATAAGTGCAATACATTATTGGTTTTGGGAACTTAATAGCTCCTAAAATACATAATAAAGAAATCCAGGGCCGTATTTAAAAAAAAACGGTTGATGATGGCAGCTCAAAGACGAAACGTCGGTGTATAAATCTAATAACACTATCTTGTAGAAGAGAAAAAGTAGCAATGGAAATGTAAAAGTTATTTTGTTACATCCATTCAAAAAAGTCAAAAAATAAAAACAAATCGCGAATAATCGGTTTTTTCCAAAAGAAGTATTCGAAAATTTTAAAGTTCTAAGGTGGCATTTTGATTAGCATCATATTGCGCAACTTGCCTTCATTTAACCGACCTCGTATCTCTTCAAGTTTCCGAGATCCTAATGATAAGACTCGAATTTGTACACCCTGTACAGATTTACCTATACATTGGCTAATTTGTCCTCTGGGGTTATTGGATATTCAACTCTGTTGTCTGGCTCGGACTTTATATCGTCTTTTATTAAGTCAAGAATAAAACTAAACTCTGCTTTATTCAGTCTAAAATATTTTCTAAATTTTACTTCATCCTGTTGCAGATGTCGATTTATTAATGTAGTATAACAACCCTCATCGAGTCTTTGCTGAAATATTGGATTTATAGGGGCATTGCTATGTTTCAGGTTGGCTAATTGTAATAGTATTTCTACATCTTCTTCTTCTTCTAATAATAAATATATTGATAGATCGTCCATCGCGACTCTTACCAAAGATTATTCCCTTTATCTAATAATTTTGTTATCGCGAATTTGAGCCGCGGTCCTAAGAAACCACCTGATTAAACGGCGGCCGCATGCGTTCGTCGCATTGCGTTAGTCGCATGCGACGGCCGCGTGGAAGGAACCACACCTTAAAAAAAAATCAAGAGATCAAATCTGCTCATAATTTTTTTAGTCCGACGCACGGATTTTACGTAGAAAAATTAAATCCAGATAGTTCTCTGCATGGTGATCATTGGTGATATTGTTTACCGCCGATATTGTTATGATCAAGCAGAGAAACTGATTCAATTTTTTTAAGCGAAAACCGTGCATCGGATTAAAAAAATCAAGTGATCAATTTTGCTTAGAAATGATTGGGGATTTTTAAAATACTTTTTTATTTTAAGAGAAATCAGTGGCGTACCATCAATATATGCCAAAATAAGCAGATCAAATTCAAATTTTCTTTTCAAAAATATAAATCACCATGGATGATATTGATTTTCTGTGCAATTTATTTAAACTTTATTACTTTAAATCACAGTAGGCTATGAAACAAAAGCTAATATCCTAGAAACAAAACTATGTTGACATTATAGCTGGACAGACATTACAAAATATATGTTAATATACAAATAGTAAACGAGATATAGTTGGCTCAAGAAAGTAAATTAAAAAATGTATAATTAGGACTTTTTGGGTAAAAGCTAATCGTTTTTTCTATCTTAGGCTGTACAATTTCTGCTACGCCAAACCGCAGCAGCAAGCACATATTCCTTGAGACGAAATATGCAGGAAAACAAGCATTGTCAAAAACACTGCTGTAGACTTTATTTTTTTTTTTAAATAGTGCGCACGTGATTATTTGTGTGTGAATAACAATAGCGGGCATTAAAAAGGCATATAATAAGTGCACAGAGGATCAAAACAACTTGACAAAGTACATTTTAATATTTGCATTGTAAAAAAAGTGCATTGAAGCAACATGGCATCCGGACGACTATTGTTTTCATCTGCAAGGAGATTTGAGAGATTGTTGACTTCTTTTCCAAGGTAAAATTTTTGTTTTACTTTGTGCTTGTTTTTCTCTATTGCTGGTTTGTTTTTGTTGGTTTATTTGTAATAGGTAGCATGCACGGGTATTATAAGAATGGTTTATTTTATGTCAATAGGTTAATCATTGTATGTAAACGACCAGTAACGAAATATAGGTAAATTTTTTGATCCTAGACTGTGTCGCTTAAACTATTTGGCCAACTAGGAATTAAATAAAAAAGAAGGAGATTTTCAAAACATTCATTATTTAATGGTCATAAATTTATGAGAATTTTTAAAAACTTAACGTATACAAAAGTTTTTTAAGAGGGTTTTACAGTTTTACTCAGCAAATGTTTACTTTAATTTATTGTTACAAGAAATTGCGAAAATATATTTAAGCAAACATTCTCGGAAAACTCAATATCACATAAAAGATTCCTGGGATTTTCATAATTTTATAAAAATCAGACAATACCTGAAAATCATATACTGGTTTCTTTTGACGTAGTATCTTTATACACAAATATCCCCATAGACCTAGCAATTAACACCATTATAAAAAATGGGATGAAATAAAAAATAACACAACAATACCAAAAATGAATTCATTGAAGCAACAAAACTATGTTTGTCATCAACATTTTTCAATATCAAAAAATTTTATTCACAATATATGGCGTCGCAATGGGCTCCCAATTTCGGCCACAATTGCAAATCTTGTAATGGAGAATTTGGAAACAAACATCATTAAATCCCTTAATTATAAGCCACATTTCTTCAAACGTTTTGTTGATGATTGCATTCTTTGTATTCCACAAAATAAACTTCAATATACATTAAATAAATTTAACTCTTTTCATCCTAAAATACAGTTCACACATGAAACAGAAAACAATAAATCAATAAATTTTCTAGATCTTACTATACATTACCAAGATAATGGAAAAATAAAAACAAATTGGTTTACAAAACAGGTATGGTCTGGTAGATATTTAAATTTTAATTCAAAATGTCCAATTAAGTATAAAAGAAGTGTAGTAAATTCATTGGTTGACAGAGCTGTAAAGTTATCCAGTGGAAATCATAGACCAAACAATTTGAAAAAGTTCGGGAAATCCTAAAAATAATAACTATCCAACTAAATTTACTGAACCGATCATTAAAGCACGAATAAATAAAATTTACAATTCTAACAAAGACAGTGAAAATACATCTGAAAATAAAAAATATATTTCCCTTCCATACGTCCCTAATATAACACAAAAAATTAAACATGTTCTTAAACCTTACAAAATACAAATTGCAGAAAAACCTAACAATAATTCTAAAATCTATTTACAAAACTTAAACCTACAATCGAAAACCCTAATCAAACAAATTTAATATACAAAATCGACTGCCGTGATTGCACAAAAACATATATTGGCCAAACAAGACAATACTTAAAAAACAGAGTTAAAGAACATCAAAAAAGCATAAGATATCCTAACAGTAACCACACAGCCCTGTCAAATCATGCACTTGATAACTTGCATAATTTTGACTTTGACAATGTTAATATTTTGGAATTTGAAAGTAATAATAAAAAAAGGAACATTAAAGGAATAATTCACATTAAAAAAACACAAAATACCGTAAATTTCAGAACAGACACGGAGGGTCTAAGCTCTATTTACAACAATTTATTGCTGCAATAGAAATAATAAAAGGAAAAACCCAGATTTTTGCACCCCAATAAAACAATTCTGTATAAATTAACCTAGGTAATGCAAATGTTTGGTTCATAGTTTTTAAAAAGATAAAAATTTCAGTATTTATCAACCACTGAACAAGAATGTTAGTAGAATGTTATCTAGTGCTTGTAATTTTTACAATATAGTTGGTAAGTGTTTTACTTAACAAATTATATACAATCATACTTTTCTTAAAATTCATCATGTTAATTAAATACAATAATAGAAAAATATTTTTAGATATTCTGATGATGGTTTAACTAAATAAACCGAAACGTCAATTAAACATTGATTTTTATTTAAAAAATGACCGAAAAACCCCAAAAAACAAGTAATAAAGTTTAATATTGCAAACGGTCAAGAAAACAAAACCAAATTTATATTTAAGCAATATTTTGTGGATACAGTGCGTTTAACACGGACAAATTTAGGCTTAATAAGATGTAATAATATTAATGATTACCAACCACCAACAGAGTAAATTTTGGTAATAACAAATGAAAAAAATATATAATAAAAGAACCAGAAAAACACAGTGAAATTTTTATTACAGGCTTGAATGAAAATTATCTGGTTAATTTTTTTGCACGAGCGGTATTTAGGGAGAATATTTCTAGAATAGAGAAAAATGCGAGTATTATACGATTAAAATGTTTTTTTGTCATACAATTTTCAATTTCATGCAACATAATAAAAACCATAACTAAAATTGTTTTTTAAATTACTTTATCTATTTCTTCATCGTGTTATGACCAAATCGACTCATTTTGACTGATTTTAACGTTTCTAATTGACAACACAAACAAACAGGTTCGTATTTGTTATAACAGCAGGTTCGATTGTTCTGTGTTTGTAAGTAAGTGGAAATACCACGTTGTCTAGGCAACGTGAAATTACCGCTCCAGCGTTTTATATTGGCACAATACCATAAAAACGGCCCGCTTTCCACTGGCAAAATTTTTGCCTGGATCAACCTTGACAAAACCAAAATAAAAAGAACTACAGAGACAAAAAACAATTATTTTTAAATTGTTTAGATGGGCAGAGGTTGGCAAAACCACTTTGACATAAAATGTCACTAGATTTTACCAAAATTGCGCCAACTTTTACACGACACAAAATAAATTGTAACAGTTTATTGGCCAATAATTTGAGGAAAAATATGCCGTCTAAAGCCGGCATTACAAATAAAGTGACGGCGGGAAAAACGATGAACGCGGTAAAAGAAAAGGCATTTTTTATTTTTTTTACTTATGGGCTGAACAAAATAAAATTTAAATGGCAGTAAACTACACATAAAATGAATTTATTTATTTATTGTGAAAGTAATATAAAATAAAAGTTTTTCTTTCAAAAAAACAGTGTAAAGTTCGTTTTTAATGGGAGAAAACAATGAAGTACTACAGTTTGGTCGGTAAAAGAGTTTCCTTAAAAACAACACCTAATGAAACCAAATGTTCGTAAAGTAAAAATTATTAAACAATTTTTACATGCTATTAAATTTATGCTATTTGGTTTTTTTCTCAAGTGAGTGTTTTTTGCTTTCTTTGCATGCATTTCGGGTTTTCTAACTGCTTTTTTATTACCCAGGTTTGTCGTTTTTTTTCAAAATCAATACGCCACGCAACGCCAGGACGGGTAGGTTATCAGTGGTAAAACTGGAACTTCAGCATTATTCCTACTAAGAGTCGCCCAGCGGTCCTACGTTAGTGCATATACAGGGTACGGCAGCATAACTTTCTTTTTTCAAAACGCATTGAATAAGATCTTTCATGATAGACAGTATGGATTCCGTCACAGTAGATCCACAGCTAATCTTCTTTCCTTTGTCTCACACAACTGGAACAAGTCCCTTGAGTTTCTTGGTGAATCCCAGATCGTTGCTCTTGACATATCCAAAGCTTTCAATCAGGTCTGGCATGATGGGCTTCTTAACAAACTTCCTTTTACGGTCTTCCACCTAAGCTTTGCTCTTGGCTCTCCAGTTTCCTTTCTAATCGACGTATATCAGTTACTGTAGATGGTCATTCTTCCAGCTTCTACCAAATTAATGCTGGGGTGCCCCAGTGCTGGCACCCACGCTGTTTCTTTTACACATTAACGATCTTCTCTCTTCCACAATCAATCTCATTCACTAGTTTTGCTGACGATAGTACCCTCCTCTCCAGTATTTAATTTCTTAAGCCACCATGTAATTCTGATTTGAAAAGCAAGCGCAGGTCACTGCAGATATCTCTTTCACAAGACCTCAAACTTATTTTGGATTGGGGCGCCAAAAATCTTGTTCAGTTTAATGCCTCGAAAACACAGTCATGTTCGCTGTCGCGAAAAAAGCCTGCCAATGCTCATCCCTTACATATGAGCGGCCAGGTTCTGCAGAATAAAGAGTCGTTTAATCTTGTCGGCGTTACTTTTGAGAATAACCTCAACTGGCACAAACACATTACATCGGCAGCTTAAAAAAAGCTTGGATTTCTCTTTCGAGCCAGAAAACATTGCTCTTCTTTCGATCTATATACTCCGTATGTATCCCAAATTAGACCCTCTTTAGAATATTGTTTTCATGTCTGGGGAATGGCGTCCCCTACAACACTTAGCATTCTGGACTCCATTCAAAGAAGAGCCGTTCGTCTTATTAATGATCCAACGCTCACAGAAAGGCTTTCTCTTCGCTTCTTGCCCACCGTCGAGCTGTAGGGGATCTGTCGCTCTTCTATAGTTATTTTAACGGCTTCTGCTCAGAGGAGTTGGCCAGTATAATTCCTTCTCTGGCAGCTCCCAATAGAGCAACACGTAGTGCAACTTTTATGCATCCTTTTACAGTTCAGTTAGAGAGGCATCCCTTTACAGTTCAGTTAGAGAGGCCCCGAACTTCCCGCTTTCTTCGTTCCTTTATCCCTAGAGTGTCAAGACTATGGAACCTGCTGCCCGCAGAGGTTTTTCCTTCTCCTCCCAATCTACAAATATTTAAGTCTCGTTTGAATAAACTCCCTCTCACCACACTTAAGACACCCACGGTACGTCAGTACTTAGGCATCAGCCTTCGTGGGCAGTCCCAAAATAATAAAAAAAAATCTCGGGAAGCTTATGGACCGGCAGCCACTGATATGACGCAACGATCAAGACACATTGATCAAACCTGTACATAAACCTCTCGTCGCACGATCGATGCTTGCCAATGTGCGCAAAAACTTCAAGATACACATTCTCTCTCTAGCAGAAAAGAAAGGAATGATAACCAATCATGTTATTACGTAGATCTCATCATAAGAAACCTAAAATTTTCCATGAGCGTCAAAGTGAGGTTAACAATGTGTCTGGTGAATGAAATCTGCACGCCGTAAGTTGTTTAATTATGAGGTGACTGAAATAATTTATAGTAATATAAGTGTTACAAAATACGTACTGAAAGGAACTAAACTCATTAATAACAATGACCTTTGCATTGACCTTGCAGTAGATTTTTATCCGCAATTTCGAAACTTTGTTAATCATGGTTTTACTTTCGTACACAAAATGATTAATGGTCTTTCTTATATACGTATGTTAGCCGTCGGTGTTGTAATTAGTATGTTCTACTCTAGTTAAATAATTTTAATACAGAGTGCTAGGAAAACACTACAGTGAAGTATTTTAAATACACTGCATTGCAGGAAGACAATAAATAAGGATGTGACTGCTTTTTTAATATAGAAAATATATAGCGGAATATTTTTAAATTCATTGTAAACAGGCCATTATTTAGCAGGTGGTTCGTTAAAAGTGACAGGGTATTTCCGGAGATTGATGTAAAAAAACATTATGACACTTGTCACGTGACTACTGCTGCAGTAAGTGAGATTAGAAGTTAAAGTGTTTAAAAAAGTTATGGGACAAAACTGTTTAAATTGTTTACAATTTAGTTTTAGGCTTATTTTCTATATTTCATCGAAAAGCATAAACATTTAAGAAATTGGGATTTTCGCGAATATTCATACATGATAATTTTTCGTTTTCGTCACTGGAAATTATTTCATTAGCTCTTCTTACGAGGGTGGTCTGAAAAGTTCCCGCCCTAACAAAGATACAAGACATTTTTTATGATGTTTTTTCAACATAGTCTCTTTTGTAACTCTAGACACTTCTCCCAGCGATACTCCCATCTCTGTAACCCGTCCAAATAGGCGTCTTTCACTGCAAAATAATTGTTCACGAAGGTGATTGCCTCTTCATTTGACGAAAATCTCTGTTCTCCAAGCGCAATTTTTATATAAAGGAACAAAAAGAAGTCGCTTGGGGCTGGATCTGGTGAGTAAGGCGGATGGTCAAGCTGTTCAAACCATAATTCGTGGCAACCGCTAAGGTGTGAGACGGTGCGTTGTCTTGGTGAAACAGGATTTTCTTTTTCTGCAAATGTGACCATTTTTCCGCAAGTTCTGCCTTCAGCTTGCCAAGTAACGAGGCGTACTATGCTCATATAATGGTTTTTTCTTTTTGAAGTTAATCGATTAAAATAACTCCATGACTATTCCAAAAAACAGCCGCCATCACTTTCCCAACCGAGAAAACGGTTTTTGCTTTTTTTAGAGCCGGTGCCCCTTTACAGTCCACTGTTTGGACTGTATTTTTGTTTCGGGCTTATAATGGTGTATCCAAGTTTCATCTACAGTAATTAATCGGCGCCAAAATTCGGATTTATTGCGCCTAAATTGCGCTAACAGCGTTGAAAATGTTCATTCAAACATGTTTTTGGTCTAACGTGAGTAAACGCGACACACAATGCGCAAACAGCTTTCTCATGC